>OW203743.1:562057-827014 GCA_934045075.1 Yponomeuta sedellus
CTTTAAACTGTCATTAATGCCTGTAGTATAAGTGATTGTTGTGTCTTATTTCGCTTGAAAACAAATAAATATATTCTATTCTATTCTTATACCTCGTAATACCATATTTTGTCAGTTAGCCGCTAAAGCTACCCTTTTGTGGCTGGTTATGTATGCAACTGTATGAATACCAGGCTGGGACCGGTAACGAGCGAGTTTTCAATTGAATGTTACGCTAATGAGAGTTTTTCCCGGAATGATCCCGTAATTAGCCCCGGGTTGTGGCTTCGGAATGCTTCGGCTGCGTCGAGCTTAAAATACAAGCTCACTATTTTTATTAAGTCTTTAAATGCA
Organism: Yponomeuta sedellus; assembly: GCA_934045075.1. NCBI lineage: Eukaryota > Metazoa > Arthropoda > Insecta > Lepidoptera > Yponomeutidae > Yponomeuta > Yponomeuta sedellus. Next base: position 562,391 of record OW203743.1, read on the forward strand.
TTTTATGTTTTCACTTGAAAAAAGTTGGCACAAGGTTTTTTTGATTTAACTACGACAGGTGATTGTATTGTGTGAAGTTAATTGATTAAAAATAGAATAAATCGAAACAAAATAAAATAAAAAAAAGGTCTTATCCAAAGTAGCACAGAAAAAATCTCCAAGTCTTTTTAAAGTTCTTAATTAACAGAGTTTACATAATTTTTATAAGACATATAGAACTATGCATTGTTCTGGCTTTTATTCCAGACATTATTGTAATAATAATAATAAAACTTTATTCATAAGAAAAGGATTACATGTACAGGCTTATATAACTTATATTTTTTGCATTTTAACAGATAGTGAGCAACTGCTGCTGAACTAGACGAATAGTCTGTGTTTCAGCATTCAGTTTCCCTTTCATTGTGTTCAAAAATCGTGCAGAATTTACGTACATAGCCACAACAATTAAAGTAAGTTTTTTGTATTACAAAATAAAGAAAAAGGGCATGCATTTTAATTAAAGAGAACAAAAAGTTTATATCACCAAAACATTGTTTTTTTGAGTTTATGAATGTGAGTGTGCGTGTGTGAGTTTGTGTGTGTGTGTGTGTGTGTGTGTGTGTAAGTGAAGTGAGTAAATGTAAATATGTGTGTGACAAAAACATGTGGTTTAATTTTACTATTAATTTTCATAGCATTTCACTAACTCGTAATATTCATTAGCCATTCAGTTTCATCGTAAGATAATTTCATAAGCCAGCAACTAATTTGTTTTTTACACCGAAATTTGTTAAGGAAATATATATTTCCTTAACAAATTTCGGTGTAAAAAACAATCTATTTTAGTAATTTTATTTATTTTATTATACAAATAGGGGCCCAGAAACGGGAAAAATCTGCGAGCAAAGGAAGTTTTGTTTCTAAAGGATTTGTTACATAAATCACTATCTCAATAATATCTCAGAGTGCTGCTTCATTATTATTTGTGAAATAAACAGCTGACGAACTGTTAATACTTCACATGTCTCATAAAGTGATTTTGTAGGGAAGAAAAAAGGTTTGCGTGTGCATACTTTTAGTATAGCTCTTTGTGCCACTTCGACTTTCCTAATTGTAGTTTTTGGAGCGCCACCCCAAGATGATATACAATAGGTTAATAATGATTGGCATATAGCATAGTATATTTGCTTAAGTAAATATGGTTCAATTACATTTCGCAACGTTTTAAAGAAATATATTAGCTTGCGCAATCTATTACAAAGTATTTGTATATGTTCTTTGAAACTGACTTGTTCGTCTACGAGGACACCTAGGTACTTTACAGTTTTAGCACGTTCCAAAACTTTGCATGCGCACTTATTTGTATCTGTTTTATACGAAGAGTTAGAAGAGCAATTGTGAAAAATCAAGTGAAGATTTAAATTTGGAGTTTCACGAATTGAAAAAGCCAAAAATTTGGTTTTTTCTGCATTAAGAGTGAGTATATTATCATTTAACCACCTGCCCACTTCATCAAAACCGTTTTGAGCGAGTTGAAAAGTATCTTCCCAGGTTTTAGCCGAGAAAATAAGAGCCGTGTCATCGGCATATGACAAAATTTTACCGTGAAATGACTTTAAGGACAGTAAATCGTTAATATAAATAAGAAACAGGGTAGGTCCGAGGATACTGCGCTGCGGTACGCCGTATATTATTTTCAGATCTCTACTAACATATGGGCCCAGTTTAACACACTGATATCTTTCCGACAAGTAGTTTGTCATCAATTTTAACTGTACATCTCTAATACCAATGTGTTCCAGTTTGTGCAAGAGGATAGGAACAGAGACCGTGTCGAATGCCTTAGCGAGATCCAAAAAAATAGATAAGCACTTATTACCTTGATCTAAGTTTGACGTTACGTAGTTAATAAGATTAGAAACAGCATCATCTGTTGATCTACCTCGGCGAAAGCCGTACTGATGATCGGATAGTATGTGATTGTCTTCCAGATATCTAACTAATCTGTCATTTAAAATTTTTTCCAAAACCTTTGATAAAGCTAGAAGAATGGATATCGGCCTGTAATTGATGACCCGGTCTCTGTCCCCAGCCTTATGAATAGGGATAATTAGAGATCTCTTTAAGTATTTTGGAAAAATACCATCTGACAGACATTTATTAAAAATGAGGGTAAGAGGTACCATCAAAAAACGAATATTCTCTTTGAGTACTCTATTGTCATCTAAATAATCCTTCATGTTACAGTGACCTTTTTTACACGAAGTGTACTTTACACATTTTTCTAAACCGCGTTTCAGGCAAGCATAATATGTTTTTAGGGATTTTATTATATAAATGTAAACAATAACCCATGAAGGTTGTATTAACCTTTGCCAGCCTAAATATAGTTGAATAATTTCACTCGATATTTTTGATTAGATAACAGACATCGCATGAATTTACGCGTGTGTCCGAATTGGATATACAGAGTTTTCCAATACAACTTGTTGGTGACAGACATTAGTTTTTTTTTACATATTTTTTTACTATTGTCTGTTTTAAATTTAGTTTGGGTTGTTTTCATTTAGTTTTGGGGGTATAGTTTTAATGTTTAATCAAATCTTAAGTGCGAAATAAATAAGGGTTCCTTCTTCTTCTTCTTCAGGCTATATTATGTAGTCCACTGCTGGACATAGGCCTCCCCTAATGAGTGCCATAGCGCCCTGTCTTCAGCTTGCCGCATCCAGCATCTGCCGGCAGTTTTTCGCAGATCGTCATTCCACCTGGTCGGAGGGTTTATAGTATACAGTTTTAAAATTTTATTTGTAGCTCGAAGAGTTACGAAGTTAAAGTGGCAGTGGGTGGGGCACATAGCTTAAAGAACTGACGACCGTTGGGGCGAAAAAGTACTGATCTGGCAACCGTGGTCCGGATGACGCAGCATGGTTAAGCCCCCTCCAGATAGTATACCTGTTTGCGATGGTGGGGAGTCAATGGATGCCGTGTCAAGTCAATGGATGAGTCAATAAGACCGTGAAGCTTAGAAAGCCATTAGGGAGGCCTGTATACTGCATTGGGCGTCAAATGGCTGATGATGATTTATCGAAAAAAAAAGTAGCAGCACCTATACCGTACTTAATAAAACTTGTTTGCCGTAACTCTACACAAATCTAGCAAATAATTTACAAGGCAAAAAATCCTGTATACAACTATAATCATGTGAGTACAGCGATATCATTTCGATGTAAAATCTAACTGCAAAATAGGTACTCGGGGCTGCAAGTGATGCAAATTACTTCAGCCAGATGTTGCTGCCAGTACGTAATACAGAGAGTATTGTAAAGAGGTTCGAAATTTCACTGATGCCGGTGAATGGGTGAGTCACCCATTAGCTCAGTTGGGAGAGCGCTGGCACGGTTAGCCAGAGGTCACGGGTTTGAGTCCTGGCATGGGTGAAATTTTTAGCATCTAAATAAGTTTTTTTTAACTTGTCCTTAGCACGTGAGAGTGCATTAAAAACAAAGAATATAAAACTTGACGACAAAAAATTAAATTTTCTTCGCTCTCCATTAACGCTCAGCCCCCTCCAGGACTAAAAAAGTACCTAAAAGAACAAGCCATAACCCCGTTTAATTCCCCCGCAGCTAAACTGCTAACGTAAAATATTAGATAAAAATGTCGACGTCGGCAAACAGCGCTCGATCCGCTTACAATTGAATCTGCTGCCGGTGCCTCGCCAATTGAATCCGCGACGTTGCACCCTAGCGGCTTGCAATAAGATGCAAATTCGTTTACCGCCGAAGTTGCTTGGAGCTTATGATAGAGGCGGACATATTACACAGATCTCTTTAGCCCTATATTAAGTACAACTAAATGACTCGTGTTATAGGTGCTAACTTGACGATAGATTTAATACAATAAATACATAGATAACATCCAAGACCCGAGACAAACTAGAAAAGTTCGTATCCTAGTTTGACCCGGCCGAGGATCGAACCCGAGACCTTCGGTTTTACAGTCAGCGTGCCAAACCACTGCGCCACCGAGGCCGTCGACTGTTCCATCGACTTACATATAATTTTACCTTGATAATGTCCTGGCTAAGATCTGTTTTGTGTGGCAAAGAAAAAAACGGTGTTAGGTATTACAGTATTGCATTATTTCCATAACACAATGTATAGTCACAATGAGTTTCGGCGGTGAAACTGAAGCTAAGTCACGGAGACAGATCACACCACAGCTCGCCTACCTTTGCTGAGTCGGGCCGAGTTGGGCCGAGTTGGGCCGAGTTTCGCCCGTGTCGGCTGGACCAAGTTTATCTTTGCTAGCGATCTCCGTGGAGAGCCATTATAATGTCAATTTAGAGCATAGTTAGTGGGGAGAGCGTTGGTAGTTCATTCTATCACTGAACTACCAACGCTGAAGCGGTTGTGACGTAGTGGAACCGATTGATTGGAATCAATCACTTGGGTTAAGCAACAACGCGGACAGGTGCAGGATGGGTGACCATCCTATAACTACCGCTAGCGGCATGTCCTTTGAAGGCTTCCGTGCTTTGCAGGGCAAATTGAGCCGTCGGTGCGGGCTGTCATGTAACGGCAGTCGTTAAGCCATGTCAGAGGCCTTAGGGAGGCTTGATAACTTCTGGGCGTAAGGCTCGCCACTGTTTTACAATCCTCCACCAACCCGGATTTGGCCCCCTTAGTGGAGTATGGCCTAACCTTCCTGCGACGCAGAAAATGACCCGTGCCCCAGCAGTGGGGACATACAAAGGGTTGATACATTACATGACAGGCCTTATAGGCGGCTTGAAAGGCAGTTCTGACTTTTGACAATTGGCAATCTCGTTAGTTTGATTACCACGCTGAAGGTCATAGGTTTGACTGCCACTGGGTTGTACTTAGATTTTTGAAAATAGCTCATTATTAGTATTTATCCATGTTTGAGATATCTTTGTCAGTTTACAATGTATCTGAATAACCTTGTCCCAAAGTAAAACACCCTGTGGTTGTGGAAGTGATTATATTGAAGGTTTTTTTTAATTAATTCCTAGAAAACCGCTTCACTTACTAGCTAACTGTTAAGCCGCTAACTGTGTTAACTAACATTCCAAAAAGGCAACGAGAAACCGTATATAAGTAATAGTATAAAAATAATAGTTTATAAGTAGTAGTATATAAGTAATTTATTTTCCTAAAATAATAATGTCTTTTTTGTTACAGGTACGGCTCTAGTTTAAATTAACTTTCCCTCTAAGAAAATAAGAATTACGTAAGTATACCGTTACTTAAAAGTCGTAGAATTTATGAAAAATTCCTCTGTCAAGTATTATTTGAAACAAAATCTTGAGATAAAAAAATAATGGCAAAGAAAATTAAAGTCAGAAACGCCCACGACTACGTTTGTATAGTAAACGGATTAGTCAGAAGCCTATCTCAACTAAGGTTATTTCTACAAGCTATGTAAATTTTTGAAGTTATAGTAGCTATACCACTGGCTAACTGAGAAGGAAAATATCGTGAAGAAACCCTATCTTATCTTGTCTAATCTTAAAAGTTGTTATGCGGGAGCTATCTGTTAGCCGGCAGCCTTTCGACCCAGTGGGATCTGTATGAAATCATGATTGTGAAGAAACCTTAGGGTCTTAGGTATCCAAATATCTCAGCGCTTGAAATTGCCAATCCGTGGAGGACACGCGTGGTAATTAAGCCCACACTCTCTCTGAGAGAAGGCGTTTGCCCTGCAGTGAGATATTTGTAGGTTACATAAAAATAAACTCATCATTATTGTACGTGATTACTCGTACTATAACTGACAAAAACTTAACTTTTGTTAACACGAGATATTTGACTAATGCTTTGGCTGTTGTATAAAATCAGGCGTTACTTTGCGGAAATCCATAATAGCATTAAAAGGTTAAAATTACTTTGCTAAATTCCGCCAAAAATCCCACAAACACCATGCGGTTAGCCAATGCACCGCCCTCCCTCCCACTTTTTCAAGCAGAATCAAGACACGAACACACCACCACCAACACCGATACTTGTGTGAGAAAACACGCGACGCGTTTCGCTTCTAATACGAGGCATCCTCAGGCTCCCAAATGCAAGATTTTTGGCGGTATTTAGCAAAGTAATTTTAACTTTTTAATGGTAATGCTTTGGCATTTAAGGTTGTTAATAGCAATCATGAAATCATATTAGGTATACGTATAGGTGGATCGATCGTCTGCGCAGGATCAGTATTTCGAGTAGGTTATATCAGCGTGGCGTAGAAAAGGTTTCGGCAGCACAGTTTTGGCAGCGCACGCCAAAATTGCTCGCAGATGGTAGATTTTTTCCTACTTACTTGACACTTATCGTCATATTTTGGACAATTCACACAGTATCAATATAAATTGTAGCCTATGTGTTATTCTGATGTAAAAGCTATATTTTTGTAAAGTTTCATTGTTTCAAATTCAAACCACCGCCGCACTCAATTTATAACTAATTTAATTTTTATATTTCGCACCTCCATCAGAGCAGAGTGTAGTAACTTTGAATAAGTAACATCAAAAGAGGAAACTAACTCAATAAGGAGAAATAACTGAACGCAGTCCGTCGCCAATAAAATTGCTCAAATTACATAACCATCCATTCACCTCAGACCTCTTGCCGCCTTCACAATATACCGACAGACAGTCCTTACGCGCTGGTCGTTAATTCAAGCTGGCAATTTATACGTGACCTCTCAAAGCGAAGGCCAGAGTGTATGTGAGAGGTCAGGGTTTGTAGTTTTGCGAGTGGAACCCCACAAATGAAGGTTGCTGGAGCAATGCGCCGTAATTGGTCCGCCTGCCCCCTTGGGGCGCCGCGCGATAGTAATGCCCACTTCGGATCGAACGTTAATTGGGACTTATTTTATAAGTTTAATTAGGAGTTAACGGGCAATGGCACTCGAATTATGTAATGGCCGCTGGGATGTGCTAGGATCGGTTGTTAAGGGTAGCGGCTGTGTAAGGGTCTAGGTTACTTCCAAGTTGGAAGTGAAATAAAACGTATTTATTTTTATCGACACCGACACGATGGTCAGACGACATCGTGAGGGTTGCGGGTGAGAGATGGATCAGATTAGTACAGGACCGTGAGGAATGGCGCAGTAAAAAGGAGGCCTATGCCCAGCAGGGGGTAATGTGGGCTGATTATAGATAGATAGATTTTTATCGTGAAACGAAATGAAATTAAAAGGTTTTATTCAAAGCAACGTTTAGTGTTTATAGAAGCAATGTATGTGGTTGTACGAAAATGTTATGTTATGTTATAGTGAATAAAGAAAAATTGAGTTTAAGTATGAGATTTCAAGTAATTTTGATTAGGAGTATAAAGCTGATTTGACTTATTTTTACTAGTTGGAAAATTTAAGTACAGAAATGACAGAGATGGCCTGTAGCATAGGTAAATTTTGCTTAGCCAAAAGAAGAGATTATTGTGAAGAGTCAGTTCTAATAGAATAAAAGACTAGAAAATTGCTTTCATCATCATCATCATCAGCCCACCACTGCCCACTGCTGGGTATAGGCCTTTTCCCCATTATGCCAAGCCTCACGGTCTCTCGCCATCCTCATCCAAGGACCCTCCACTGACTCTGCCACATCGTCTGACCATCGGGCCGCTGGTCTGCCCACCGACCGCTTTTACGTTCTCGGCCGCCACTCTGTGACTGCTCTGGTCCACCTGCCGTCTTCCCGCCTTGCCAAGTGCCCCGCCCACCTCCATTTTAGTCTCGAGATCCGGTCCCCTACTTGAAAATTGCTTTATCAAGTACATACTTTGCCTCAGCCTGTAATGATGTCACGTAAACCTTTTATTTAGTATGCTTTGCACCAAGCTAGGAATTCACACAAACCTTTTCACGGAATGAAAATTCCACTTACAAAAGAAATACCTGTCGTCGCAACCACAATTTGCTTTTGTCTTTTTAAGAATGTTTCGACTTTCAACTCTGAATTTATTTTGCTGGATTAAAATTATACTTTCAGAACAGTCCAGCCGTAAGCCGGCCTTGTTTCGACAAACACCTTTAAAGTGCATTCAGCAACACCATTCGCCAACAAAAGATATTTAAGACCTCTCAAAAACACAGCTGGGATTATGTTAAGTTAATTCTTACAATAATCAAAATCTCCGCATTGTACATTGCATACAAGCACCGCTTTTAATCTATACTATCGTTTAAATATTCTTCTATCGTATAATAACATTTTGAAATGCTTTATATTGGAATAAATATTTATAATAGTAATAATTAATGATAAAAATGGAACTAAACCTAAAACATTCTAATTTAAATAAAATATTTGAGCCAGATCGCTGTCGGGCGGCAGAGTACCAAGAAGGCTGGCGGCATTGCCTCGCTGTATGGCTAGGCTTATTCTTTGGCCAAAGTAAGCACCAGCCCTCGGGTCTCCTGAAGCGTCGACTAAGCGCGACGAGATCTCCTTAAAGAGGAGTCTCGCCTCCGGACCCCATGGCCCCAGAGTCTCGACTCCAAAAGGCACAAATATATAGCCCTGCCCTATGGCTGCATACTTGTGCCTCTTGTTCGACTCTGCGTTAGACGCCGCCGCCCCTGCATGGCAGGCGGTCGCATGGATATGGGACTGTGCAAGCGTATCAACACAAGTTGCGTCCCAGACCAGCGACCGCCCATTCTTCCATGGAATGAGAGTCATTCCGTCAGGCCTCTTGCCATCGTCGCGCGCAATCCCAGTGGGCTCCAGGACTGCAGGCACGCCTACGCTGGCAAGAGCCCGACGGATTATGTCATTCAGGGCAGCGTGTCTAGACAGACGTCCAGCGCTACGGCAGCATGCCAGGCCATGGTGACCTAACGCATCGACGCCTCCACCGCAGCGGCAGCGATGTGGCTCGTTAGTCCTGGCTCCCAACCTCAGACTAACTCCCAAACTAAATGTGGTTCTCTCTAAGAGAGTACCTATGCTCGCCGATGGGAGGGCCCTCAACCAGTAGCCTGATTCTGGCTCGCAGCTGGCTAAGAGACGAGCACGCTCCGCGTCGTCGCCTGCAGTTTCAAGGAGTTCTTTACGAACCCGCATGCAGAGCGGCTCATCCCAAAGCCTTTGCGATCCCAGAATCTTTGGAATTACCTGGCTCGGACCGGCTGCGTCGGTCCAGGCACTCCTGGCCTCAGCTACGCACGCGACCTCTACGTCTCCAAGAGACGGGGAAATAATTTTACCAATGAGGTCGATCGTGCTATGAACCGAGGACAGGAACGCCGGGAGGGCCACACTTGATGCCGTTCTTATACCCAGGCCACCGTGACGGATCGGAAGTGTGGCCTGGGTCCAGCTCCTATCCTGTAACGGGCAATTTAGAATTTCTATTATAGTAGTTTTGATAAGTTCGTCGAGACAAAGTAAAAGATCTAAATGATTCCAAAGGGTTGAACACCTTAGAGCATACGTGAATTTAGGGACAAAAAGGCAGAATTTGATGATCCAGTAAGCCATGTGTGGATTTATCTCCTTGAGACGACCAGACGATTCCTTAAATTTAGTTATTTGATCACAAACGAAGCTTGCATAGGAATCGTCCAGAATTGGGGCACCTAGGAGGCGAAGCGATTCGTTATCAATTATTTTAATGTCAGGTGCCAAACTATTGAATTTTGATATCAAATGTTGTTTACTCTCGGTGGAAGAAACATTTGTGTACAGTTCACACTTTGAAAAATTTAGATCCAACCCTATAGACTTGAATTTCTCGATTAAATTTTTGAGATCTGAAAGTACACAATTCGCGTCGCCTCCTAGGGTCCCATCGTCTAAATACCAAACGTTGAATTTTGATGCCAAGGACTTAACGTGTGTATGAATAGCCAAACTAAAGATAGCCGGTCCGAGCGGGTCGCCTTGCTGACAGCCAACTGCAGAGTGCAGTAGGTGGCCGTTGAATGTAAGATTGGTCGGCCTACTATAGCACTGCCACAAATAGGCATATGTAGCAGGTATAAATTTTTTTATTTCTGTCAGCAAAGCTCCTCGGTCTACTGAGTTGAAGTTAACCAAGTTAAACAAGTTAACCAGCACCGCTGGTTTCGAGTACTGTTTATAGTATACCTTTGCTAAAATATCCCAATAATACAATACATACAAAGAAAAAGAGCGTTTCATTAATATCAGGATGACTGTACCGATCACTCACACCCAATCGTTCACCACCCATACACAAAAACACATAACATAACATGACATGACGTGACGTGACGTGGCATAGAATAATAGAAAAAAACAGACAAAAATATAAAAAATAGTGTAAAGAAGTTTGCACCATTACATAGTATTAAAAAACTATTATTAGACTGTTACATAAAATGTTTACAAAGCCCGCGGCACCTGGATGCGGTGTGATCCAGGAACAATAAAACAGGTCTATATTTTCCCTTTGTTCTTTACTCTGTGCAAAACGAGATTAATTCGTGATTCCGACGCTAACGCTCTGAGCCGCTGTCTATGCAACATTGCTCGTACAACTTTCCGCGCCCTGCGCACTTTGAATAACTTCACAAAGTATTCATCACGAAAATCAGTTGCAGAAACAAACCAGCGAGTACTTCTCAACAATGCCTTTGCGACTGGGAATGCTTTGTTTCGGAGAAAAATTACTGTCATTCTTGAGAGATGCCACGCTGCTCTGTAGAGAGATACGCTCTTTTAGGATTACAACCATTTAAAATTATATTAGAAGCGCTCGCGGCCTAGTCAAACAGACTGATTAGAATGAATCAATTGAGTTAAGCAATAACAGGCGCGGTCAGGTGCAGGATGGTTGACTCTCCCGTGACAACCGCTAGTGGCATTTTCCGAGCGCTTCCGTGTTTTGCAAGGAACGTTAAGCCGTCGGTGCCGGCTGTCATGTAATGGCAGTCGTCAGAGGCTCTATGGCGGCTTTATAATTTCTGACAGTAAGGCGTATCACTGTCTTACAATCCTCCACCAACCCGGACTTGGCACCCGTGGTGGAGAATGGCCTAACCTTCTTGCGATGCAGGAAGAGATCCGTGTTCAAGCAGTGGGGACACACAAGGGTTGCTAACGACCGAGGTAATACAGTTCCGTAGACACTTACAAAATTACAGTTTCTGTTACATAGCTAGTTAAGTCCCTGACTCCTAAGATAAGACCCTGTATCTTAGGAAACATTTTCTTCCTTCAGTACATTGAAGACTTTCCTGGAAAATAACTGACGCTTACATTTATTCTGTCAGTAGGCAATATGCTATATAAATTTTGAGATTAGAATTAAATTAATTTCTCGAAGAAGCGCTCATTTCATGACTTTGAGCTTGTTTGTATACACTGCTTTTCTGAATGGGTTATGTAGTGTTCGTGTCCTTCTTCTAGTGTGAGTGAAAGTGCCACTGGACGCTGAATAAATTATCTTATTACGTATGTAATAAGGCCAAAGTTTTTTGTCAACCTTTTTTTATGTAGCCTATAAACATCCTACTGCAGGGCACAGGCTTTTTCAGAGAGATAGAGACAGAGAGAGAGAGAATTTCAAGCGCTGAGGTATTTATGAGATATCACCTCAGAGTGCTTAGTGCGAGTTTTTTTAACTACTCGATCGCGTTAACGTAAACTCATATTTCTATGGCATCGAGGAAGCGCCACCTGGCGACAACTATGGAAAATAAAATTGCTGAGTGCGAGTTGTAATGGTTTACGTTGAGAAGTGAACACGTTTACCAGCCAAAACACGAATAAACGCGAGTGCGAGTTGTACTGTGACAGCGTTTTGCCAGTTCGAACGGTTAACTTACTCATACTCACTACTCAATGCTCGATTAACGCGGTAGTAAAGTTATTCGATTGGATCTGTCAAACTCGCACGAAGCACTCAGACACTCAGGTTTGCTCACGAGGAAAGGAAAACTGAGTGTCTGAGGTGAAAATTATATTACAAAAAAAATCAGGGGCATGTTTTATGATTGAATGTGTTTGTGGAAACAACTTTTGTGAATGTGTTACGTACTTTAGTGTTCTTATTCTAGAGTGACTAGACGCTGAATAAATTACGTATACACATAGATCAAAGTTTTTTTCTAACCTTTTTTTATTTAGCCTATAAACGGCCTACTGCAGGGCATAGGCCTTCTCTCAGAGAGAGAGAAAAAGTACGGGCTTAATTACTGCGCTTGCCCACCGCGGATTGGCAATTTCAAGCGCTAAGGTATTTGAACTCCTCAGACACTCAAGTTTCTTCACGGTGAAAGTTAATAAATACTATGTTCTATTTTTATGTGCAAACAAATAATGGCGGGCTTCATTTGGCAGTCAAGTGTATCAACCGCTACAGTCTATTTAATCTTACTTGTCCAATTTAGTAAACAAGATTCTACCATTAAACTGTGACTTTTTAGTCCAAAACTGCCATATTTCCATAAATGAAGTAACCTGGAACACTCTTTTAGATAACACGCTGCAAATTTTATAAACATAGTTCATGATAGTTCATGAATTTGCGAGAAAATGTCTAGTTTAGGCATCTAATCTCAATTTTAAGGTTAGAATCTTGTTTACTAAATTGGACAAGTAAGAATAAATAGACTGTAGATCAACATTGCAGTCATGATTAGTGATTTAGTGTATGAGAAACTGGGGTTAAGCTTTTCAGTAGTTCAAACCCCGATTCTCCCTGGCGCGTGCCCCCGTATATTTGCCGGCGTAATGCGAAAAGTCTCGAGTTAACTAATTTCCCAGTAGATTAGGGCGCGGTGCCCGAAAAAAGGGTGCTCGTTTTAACCGAGCTTATGTTCTTTTAATTTCCTCTATAGAATTTCGAGGTTGAGGTACACAGTGACCCTCGTTTTAATTTTTTTGATTATACTTCTAGATCGGTGAGTTTAGTTTTCGTTCACTGTGTTAAACACAGGCAGAGGAAAACTTACTATTTACCAACATTTACCATGTACCCATGTGTTTGCAAATACATTATTTTTTACATAGTTTTAAGTGTTAAAGTGAAGGGAAGCGTCGTGAGGAAACCTGGGTGTATGAGATGTTTAAATAATTCAGCGCTTGGAATTGCCAATCCGCGCTACAGAACTGTTTTTACCTTGGTCGATATCAATATTTGTATGTCCCCACTTCTGGGGCACGGGTATCTTCCTGCTTCGTAGGAAGGTTAGGCCATACTCCACCACGGGGCCAAGTCCGGGTTGGTGGAGGATTGTAAGACAGTGGCGGGCCTTCCTGTCAGAAGTTATCAAGCCGCCCATGAGGCCTTTGACATGGCTTAACCACTGCCAATACATGACAGCTGGCACCAACGGCTTAACGTGCCACGGAAACGCTCGGAAAAATGCCACTAGTGGTAGTTACGGCACGGTCACCCATCCTGCACCTGACCGCGCCTTCTTCTTCTTCGTCTTCAGGCTATGTTATGTAGTCTACTGCTGGACAATCTGGACATAGCCCTCCCCTAATGATCGCATGGCGCCCTGTCTTCAGCTTGCCACAGCCAGCATCTGTCTGACCGCGCTTGTTGTTGCTTAACTCAAGTGATTGATTGCAATCACTCGATTCGACTAGGCCACAAGCGTTACCTTGTTCAATAAACGACTATTAATATTATTATTAAAAAAGACTGGTCGAATCACTGACACGAAAAGAAGAAAAAGAAGAATATTTTAAGATCCCGAATTCGTTAAGCTAATCGTTCAATCCAGGCACGGCCGCGACACGTGACGCAAACATGAGGCGAATCTTTCTTTTTGTGAGCGATTTATTTTTTATTTTTGTCTAATCGCTGACGGAGGTTCTACGTGACCTTATTACTGAATACTTTTGCCTTTCACTAAGGTTTATGTTGAATCTTGTACTTTGCAAGATTTTGTGTTTTTTTGGGGTTGTCTACTTGAAAAACAAAACGGGATTGAGTTCTATTTTATTCAAGATTGAAACTTCTATTTATTTAATTATTTGTGTATAGTTTAATATACATTTTGAACTTAATATTCCTCAATTCCAATATTTCTTAATTGCACGGTATCCAACTCCTTTCATGTCTCCGTCTGTAGTTGCTTGGAAGAAATTGCTTTTAGTAATAAGGCCGCCAATTGTACAATATTTTTATGTACTTTATATACTTTATATTAATTAATATTCTACCTATCTATCTTCAATAACGACACAATCAAAATATATGACAAGTTATGTCGCATGGACAAGTTAAATCAAGATGTGGATAGCCAAGTCACTTTATAATAATAATAATAGTCATTTATTTTAGGCAAAGGGACCCATATACAAATAATTATTACAAGTAACTAAAAACTAAACAATAATTATAAAGGTAAGACAAATTACCTAACATTAACAAATAAAACCGAAATTGCTTGTGCTGATGATACCGCGATTGTATTCAATGGAAGAAAACTTTCAAAGGAACTGAAAAAGGCCTGGCCGACGTGTAAGGCTAATAAATAATCATCTGACTCTCGATTTTTGACATTTGATACGCGCCACTCTCAAACTCATACGTAGCATAAGCCTTAACGGTGAAGGAAAAACATCGTGAGGAAACCTCAGTGTTTGAAGTGTTCAAATACCTCAGCGCATGACCATTTTTTTAGGCAAATAAATAACTTCCTTTAGGTGTGCCCCTTGCCGTATTGCCATTACGTTTGGGACAATTGCCCGCTGTTGTGTACGTTAATGACATTTGCTCACTCGCCCAACTCCACTTTGTGTACTTACACCGAGGACCAGAGCGTTTACACCTAACAAACATGCAGAGAAACGATCATTAATGAGCCATTCTTTCTCTGTACTACAGGAAAGAGAAGGTGGGAAGGAGAAAGATTTAATTTAATTTTTTTATACCACAAATTTAATTTAATTTATTTGCTGAAGACAGGGCGCTATGGCGCTTATTAGGGGAGGCCTATGTCCAGCAGTGGACTACATAATATAGCCTGAAGAAGAAGAAGAATAAGAAGATTTGTATCACCACTCAACATATTACAGGAATATATACCTAATGGGATAGTCTTACATAAAATTAATTAAACTGGAACAAAGAAGCAACACTTAATATTACATTATATCCCACCTTCGGAGTTACAAGGACACAACTTATAAAATATCGTAAAAAAATTGGCACCTGTGAAGTACTTGCCATATTCATAAATATATGGGTCGTATATGATGCAAACATAATCACTTTCAAACAATACAAAACCGAATAATAAGACATTGAATGAAAGAAAAAATTTAAAATAGTTCTCCTATAAAATTGTAAATAGTGTAGCTATGCTTTTGTACCACCAAAGGTGCAATATGTACATCACAGAAGTAATGTACTAACTATTATCAACTGCAATGGTGTGTTCGACTGTCCGCATTGTGCGCAGACATGTATTGATAAGATTCCTAAACTAGGGTTGCGGGTTCCCACTGGGCGCCAACGTAATTATATGTACAAATGTAAGAAGAAAGAAAGAAATACATTTATTACACCAACAAGACACGGTCTGACACACAGACACAGTCCTCGTCTGACTATATTTTATTGCCCACGAAACATTTAACGGGTTATTACATAAGAAATAACATGCACAGAAAGATATTTCTTCTAGCAAACCTTAGAGAGTCTATGTGATTTTCCATTTGCGATGTCCTTGCCTAGTTACTATAGCACAGGGTATCCTAACTTAGGTAAATTGTATTGTAGACTTTTAGTCCGGATCTACTTACGGGTGTTGTTATATCGGAAAAGTCCGACCAGGTTGGAAATTGTATTGTTCGGAAGTTTTTATAATTACTATTATATTATTACGTGTACGTTCATTGGCATGTTCGTGAGGTGTAAACTCAGCTGTGTCAATTCTTAACGGCGAGGTTAGCTTACAAAGGGTGCTCTTGCGAAACCTAAACAAAACATTGTGTTTGTGTAAAAATGCGTTGGTTTTTAAAAAGGTCGGCCGTTTACTGTGCTGGCTTAGCACAATGGGCTTATTTAGAATAATGTGAACGTGTTGGTCAAAATGCTGAGGGCCGCACAGTGTGCTACTGTGTACTAAGTACTTCTAAGAGAAATTGCAGACCACTTTTAAGTCGCAAAATTAAATTAGGAATTAAAGCTCACACACACACACTTACTTACTTACTTACTTCTTACTTACATACACATAAACACATACACACATACTTACATACATAAATACATACATACATACATACATACATACATACATGCATACATACATACATACATACATACATACATACATACATACATACATACATACATACATACATACATACATACATACATACATACATACATACATACATACATACATACATACATAAATACATACATACATACATACACACACACACACACACCCTCACACACACACACACACTCACTCACTCACTCACTCACTCACTCACTCACTCACTCACTCACTCACTCACTCACTCACTCACTCACTCACTCACTCACTCACTCACTCACTCACTTACTTACTTACCACACACAAACTCAGCGGCTGAAACTAACATAACATTAAAATTACATACTGGCACATACATTGCTTCTGGCCCCACACTAGGATACCCTGTGTCGTGGGAACCAGAAACAACGACATCACAAACATGTGAACATCCAAGACCTGGGCTTTTTTTGTCCCCAGCCGGGATTTGAGCCCGGGACCTCTTGCATGGTAGGCAGACGCGCTACCGCTACGCCAGAGGTCGTCACTCGAAACTCGATCTCAAGAACTACTCGTTGGGCTGAGTATGAATAAATAATCGTAATTAGACCCGTTTAATGTATAACTACGTATGGGTAAGGCATTCATTAAGAAATACTACGAGTAGCCATTTTTTATTTTTGTACATTATTATTTTGTACATTTTTAAAAACCTATTTAGAGGCTAAAAATTCCACCCATGCCGGGATTCGAACCCACGACCTCGGGCTATCCGTGCCAGCGCCAACCGAGCCAATGGGCGACTCACCGGCATCAGTGAAATTTCGAACCTCTTTACAATATTCTCTGTATTAAGTACAGGCAGCGACATTTAGCTGAAGTAATTTGCATCACTTGCAGCCCCGAGTACCTACTTTGCAGTTAGGTTTTACATCGGAATGATATCGCTGTACTCACATGATTATATTCTTTTTACTGCACTGACCTGTGCTAAGGACAATTTTAAAAACCTATTTAGAGGCTACAAATTCCACCCATGTCGGGATTCGAACCCGCGACCTCTGGCTATCCGTGCCAGTTGTACATTTTGTTTATTTCTGCTATTTCCCTGTCAGTTTGGGCTGTTTCTTCGGATGAAACATACTGTAAACATACTTAGTGTTTACAGTATGTTTCATCCGTTGCTGTACTAGTTTCTTGGGTGGCCTGGCATATTAAGATAAAAACCTATTTAGAGGCTAAAAATTCCACCCATGCCGGGATTCGAACCCGCGACCTCTGGCTATCAGTGCTAGATTATTAAGATAAGATTTCTACCCTAGTTTAGGACTCTGTCTGTCCACAAATCACTTCTATTGCACCATAATGTACCACTGCGTTTTGTAACTAATTTGTAGATGGAGAAATAAAACTTATTAATTCGTATTGTATTAATAAAAACTTTTTACACGGACTTTAATCGTTTATTTTACATTTTTACAATTTTCCGACGTTTTTACACTTTTTCAAGTACCGCGGTCTCGGAAGACTGAGGTGACAGGCGTCTGTTTGAAATCAATAACTGTTGATTAACTACCTTCGGCAAAAATTACAAAAGAAATCCTGAAGTTACGTTCCAAAATGGGCAAACCAATTATTTTATATAAAGTCAACAATATTGATTACTAGTAATTGACGATAAAATTAAATCTATAAATCAATTATTTTACATGAACTCAAAAATATTGATTATTGTCGCGGTCCTATCCCGAACCATCTAGAATAGAGCCTTCTCGAAGCCTATCGAATAGTCGCCGCATGCTGCGTTTTAGTAAACAATAAAACGCTGCAAGCAATAGTGACTCGTATGTCCACTAGTATAAGGTTCAAATCTCTTTGACAAGAACTTTGTTCTAGAGTCGTTGCCGCGTGCACCGAGTGTAGGTACGTACTTGAATGTTCTAGAATCCTTGCCGGCGGATATAAATAGCGGTCGCCGCGGCGCGCTGTCAGTTCCGTTTGGAATAGCGAAGAGTGAACTTCGAGTGAACATACATGTGATACGAGCGATAACCTACGACCTCAGCGATACTATTGGACTTCGATTGGAATCTACGTGTGGACTTCGTGTTGTGAAGACCTGCAGACTAGACCCTGCGTGAATAAATCCTAAGAAGTTGTTATTGGCGTTTTACATCTAAATCCAGAACCCTAGCCCGTAACATTATTAATCAATTGAAATTAAAATTAACTCTACAGTCACACTTCTAGCAAGGGGGTCTCATGCACTTAAGCACTGGTTCCCATGCAGCAGGCATGTTCCAACCACGATCTCTATTAATTTGCATTGCATTGTATATTATTGTATTGTAAGGAATCAGGCGTAGAAATAATAGAAATGAGTGCCCTTTCAGAAATTTAATTCAATGTCAAATTCCTGAGCCACCTTCGGGCTGAAGCCGTAGTGGAGAAGAAGACAGCCAAGAAACTCCACTCGAATAATCTTTTCTCAAATAGTCTTATAAGAATTTACAAAGCACATAGCACTCTAATTACAAGGAACACAAATCAAAAGTAACGGAAATATAACCTCACCAGACTGGCAACAAACCACTACGAACCTACTAGAAGTAAATCCAGACAGCAAAAGAGAGCGAAGCGAGTACGGCGCACGCTTTATATAGGAACGGTGACGTCATGAGATTGTTGCCAGTCTCTACTACTAAAATATTCCTAACACGGCCTCTCCTGACACAGGGTCGTCCTCGACCCTTTCTGGGACAGTTCTGGTCTTGACAAGCGTGATCTTGCGCAGCACACCCACGAGAAGCGTCACAGCGCCACCTTGAGCAGTGTATCATCTGCAATTTGAAAACAAGCTTAAGCATCTCATCGATTTCGCAAATTGTGCCTACATCTATCCTCACATCCACACATCCATCTGTCTATCAAGCCTCACATCCATCTGTCTATCAAGGCCATCTTTCTGCTATCAAACATACTGTCTACACCACGGATCCAAAAAACACCAAGAGTTTATTCTTAGCATTTCATGAACTTTCCATGTCCTATACCTTGTGTAAGTTTCACTTCGTTCTTTCATACGTTCAACGTCTATTCATCACTCATTCGTTGTCATCAGACATCAGACACAATGGATCCATTTCATTCATCAATTCACACAAACATCCCGAGGAATGCTCGCGCGCGGTTATGTGGGCACGCAGTCTTGCACGGCCACACACGCTCGTTAGCAAGCGCACAGCAGCAGTGAGCACTTGCGCACGGTAGGCGCGTAGTCACAGCCAGCAGGGGCGAGCTTGTCAGGCGCGCAGTCACAGCGCGCAGCAGCGCGCGTCAGCGCTCAGCAGAAGCGCGCGTCAGCGCTCAGCAGAAGCACGCGTCCGCGCTCGGCAGTAGCGCGCGTCAGCGACAGGTCTTTCAGGCGTGTTAGGTTCTTCGAGCATCGGTACGGGCCTGAACATTGGTCTAGGCTGGTCTAGTCTTGAGGAGGGCCCTGGCTGGTCAACAGTTTGACCCTCATTCTTGACGTCAGTTAAATCTAGAAGGATACACATCGTTACAATTCGATTTGGTAGCAGACAGTTTTCTCTCATGTTAGTTTGTTAGTTTAGTTAGAGCGAGTTAAACTGCCAACCACCTAGCATGAAATGAGGTTAAATCGACCCATGGCTAAACAATTTGTAATCTTTTAAAATCACAAACTGAATAGTCCCAGATCACATTAAAAAAAAATAACACTCGGGTCGACCCAATTACGCATGCAAACGCTTTTTGACAAAGTCCGTGTCAAATAGCGACTCTTCGGCATAGGCTCCTCCAAGTTCGCATACCGAAAAGATTTCGCTTTCGTTGGCATAGGCTCCCAAGTTCGCATACCAACCCACACTATTGGCATAGGCATCAAAGTCTGCGTACCACATAGTGACTCTTCGGCATAGGCACCAAGTTCGCGTACCGAAAAGCTTTCACTCCCGTTGGCATAGGCTCCAAAGTTCGCATACCAACCCACACTATTGGTATAGGCATCAAAGTCTACGTACCACATAGCGACTCTTCGGCATAGGCACCAACAAGTTCGCGTACCGAAAAGCTTTCACACCGATAATACATGTACTTCGTCCATATACTATTCGATGGCTATTGACAGAGGCATCACAAGGCCTTATCAAGACTCCAGCATACCGCCCAATTGGCAGAGCGCAGTCACACGCGACATCAGCGCGCACTCGCGCACGGCAGACACACAGTCACAGGCAGCAGCGGCGCGCAGTCGCAGCCTGCAGCGGCGCGCACTTGCACTTGTCAGGCGCACAATCGCAGCTAGCAACACGCAGTTGCACGCGACAGCAACGCGTAGTCGCGTTCAACAACAGTGCCGTCGTGCTTGGCAGCAGTGCACCGCTTCACTTACTCGCTCGGCTTTTCCTGCACATAAAGAAAACAAACAGGCAAACTCTCTAAGCTCGTGTGTCCTTCCACTATGATATGGGCACATTATTGTCTTATCCAGAATAACCGTACATGAACTGAAACCGTTTTCAAGTCTTACGAATTTATTGACAAGAGTTGCATCTTATGTCACCGTGACAGGAAGAGGGTTGACATACCTTCACATTACTCATAGATGTTCCCGTGGATATTCGCTGTGGCAAAACTCTACAGACCCGTTCTCCTTTGATAGTTCTTCCTCGGGTACGGCGCGGTTACGCTTGGCAACATGTAAGCAACAACGTGCATTTGCGCGCAGGGCAGTCTGGCTCCGTAGTAGCTTGATATGTGCACACGTCGGCCGTCAGCTACGGAAGCACCGAAAGCGCAATCTATTCATCCTGAAAAGCACTCTTAATAGACACACAACGCACCTCTCGGTACGCAACTCCGAATACAATCAAGTTCACATAATTATATTTTGTGAATAAAAGCGAAAAGCTTTTTACACACACATTTTTCGCATCTACTTTGCAAACAACAATATAGGCGTTACAGCTCGTGATTAAGAAAACAATAGTTGTAGCTGGCTCTTGAACGAAACCTTTACATTTCACTTAACACTGGAATGCATTTATCAGAAACGCAACCACACTCGACCACAGAATATATTTCGCCTACTAGTCACTGGGAACTTCACAAACGTTGTCTTATAAGTATACACTATTTGTAAGAAACCAACAGATCTTTTTTTTTGTGGTGTGGTGGGTAGATTTGTTTTTGCAGTTGCTTATTGTTGCACTTCATTATACTGCCTACAAATCGACTAGCCTTATGAACGTCATGATTCTTAAGGGGTAACACAAGAACTAGTCTTAAGGGGAAGCACATTATTGTCTTCACGGGACCGGGATGTAAATTAATTGATTGCGATATAATCGTAATCATTTGCACTTAGGTTTATTACATTTTAAGGTCGTATTTACATGATTGGTGTTCTATTTTTTAATTCATTTAGGTGAGCCTACGTCAAAGTAGCTACACTTTATTAGTTATTTGATTTATTATTCGAACAACTTTACCTACCAACCGAACCAGGCAGACATTGCGAATTTAGGGGTCAAAACTAGACTTTAAAGTTTTGCGCACTTACTGACCTCAGCCACTGGTATAGCTTTCACAATCTGCTCTGTAACTTTTTAAAGTTGGCTCGGTGGACCTCACCAGCAGCGAACGCGTCTCCAACGCGTTCAGTCTCAGTTCAGGCACAAAGGTATGCCACGATTCGCGGCTGCGACCTCGATCGCCACGATGCTTATGATCGTAATCCATGCCCGGTCGCCATCACGATGAGTGCGGCTCCACCGCCTCGGTCACAGGATGTATCATCGGCGGTCACCACGGTTACGTTGAACGAGTCGTACGCTCAATCGCGCATCTGGTCATCTGCGCTATAATTGGCGACCACACAAGCGCCTGTTGCGAGATCGCGAGGTTCGCGAGCGCCGCCCGCGTTTGTAGACGAGACAATCTATCAATCTGGCAAACAGAATACAAGCACGGTGTGCGAACACAACCGCTAATAACAAAGAAAGGTCTCACCCAATGGGTTTTTCTCTCGACACGTGTTTTGTGGGTAAATTAGAAAATTGCAAATAAATTCCGGAAAAGTACAGAATTAATCAGGGGGCCAAAACTTCAATATTTATGTAGGAAAGAAGGTCGAATCCCACTTCTGATGTAAGGAATCAGGCGTAGAAATAATAGAAATGAGTGCCCTTTCAGAAATTTAATTCAATGTCAAATTCCTGAGCCACCTTCGGGCTGAAGCCGTAGTGGAGAAGAAGACAGCCAAGAAACTCCACTCGAATAATCTTTTCTCAAATAGTCTTATAAGAATTTACAAAGCACATAGCACTCTAATTACAAGGAACACAAATCAAAAGTAACGGAAATATAACCTCACCAGACTGGCGACAAACCACGACGAACCTACTAGAAGTAAATCCAGACAGCAAAAGAGAGCGAAGCGAGTACGGCGCACGCTTTATATAGGAACGGTGACGTCATGAGATTGTTGCCAGTCTCTACTACTAAAATATTCCTAACAGTATTGTATGTTAGGTGCATCATCTTTGTTAACATTTCCATAAATTTCCGTCCCTCACTGGCCGTTTCGCCTTCATAATTGTGCTCGATATAATATTTCACTCAAACAAACAATAATACGTAGCTGCAGAATGTTCACATCGAAGTGCAAATAAAGCTCCGTATTAATATCGGTGTAAATTAAACAAACAGGAGTCTCGCTCGCAGAGCTCGTAAATATCAGTTCGGGCATGTTCCGGGGACTCCCCACAATTGCGAGGCTGCAAAAGAAGCGATATTTATGACGAAGTTCAAATACTCATTATGCTACGGAAGTTAATGTTTTGTAAGTGGATACCGTGCTGTTATTGAAAGGTTTTAGAATTGCTATGAAAATCATCGTTATACTCTCATTTCATTAGTCTTCGATCGATTACATAAGAAATAACATGTACAAAGTCGAGCTTATCTCTAAAAGAGATTTCTTCCAGCAAACCTTAGAGAGTTGGAGAAGCCGTAAAAAGCGGGTCTATATACGTGTACAAAATATACTACATAAACATTGAATAACCTACCTAACTACGAAAGAAAGAAAGAAATAAACTACATAAACTAAAAATAAATACATAAATATATAGTCATTGGTACATTCCGGTACGAACCCACGACCTCACGATTGAGAAGCTGGCTATTACCGCGCCGCTACCACCGCTTTATCTTCGTCATTATAATCAGTTGATGTCAGTCCTCTGCTGGACACAGGCCTCTCCCAAGACACGCCACTGAGCCTGATCTTGGGCTCTCCTCTTCCAGTCACTGCCCACCGCTTTGCGAATGTCGTCACTCCACCTGAGTGCTTAGTGCGAGTTTTTTAACTACTCGATCGCGTTAACGTAAACTCATATTTCTATGGCATTGAGGAAGCGCCACCTAGCGACAAGTATGGAAATTAAAATTGCTGAGTGCGAGTTGTAATGGTTTACGTTGAGAAGTGAACACGTTTACCAGCCAAAACACGAAAAAACGCGAGTGCGAGTTGTACTGTGACAGCGTTTTGCCAGTTCGAACGGTTAACTTACTCATACTCACTACTCAATGCTCGATTAACGCGGTAGTAAAGTTATTCGATTGGAGCTGTCAAACTCGCACTAAGCACTCTGGTCACAAGGCGTCATACGCTACGCTTCGCTGAAGTGGTCAACATAGTGGTGACGGTAAAGTGATTGAAGACCTCTGTAGCGCAGCGGTTGTGCATCTGCTTACTATGCGAGAGGTCGCAGTTTCGATCCCTGGCTGAGGACAAAAAAAAACTCCAGATCTTGGATGTTTATATGTTTTGTGACGTCGCTGTTTCGGGTTCCCACGACACAGGGTATCCTAGTGTGGGCCAGAAGCAACGTACTAGCTCAACTGATTAGCGAGCCGAAGTGGCAGTGAGTGGATTATGAGTTAGTCTGGTTCGGTTGGAGACCGCGAATCAACAAATCACCGCTCTATGTATATATGTGTTTCATTTCTGATTAAATTTCTAATGATTCTCTGCGTATTAACCGGTTTCTTGCTCTTGCGTAGTGAAATTATACAATGAGTTAGCATAATAGTTTCAAATCGCTAACCGTCTGTGTTGGAATTCCGAAATTATTTCACTAATTCACGCGCTCGTATAATAATAATATTGCCTTACAGTTTCCGATATTTGTAGCACAAATCAAATAAAAGGATTTAATTTCAACGTAAAGAATTTTACATTCTATTTGCTGAAATGAAGAAAAAGGTAGCGGAAGAAAAAAGTCCACTCTAACCATCTTTTCTCAAATCATCTTAAATCTAATATGTATCTAACAAGGATACATAGCACAGAAACAGATAGATAAATAGATAGATGGATGGATGGATGGATGGATGGATGGATGGACGGACGGACGGACGGACGGACGGACGGACGGACGGACGGACGGACGGACGGATGGATGGATGGATGGATCTCTTTCAGACAACCTTCCACAACAGTGTAGTGGCCATCAGTAACCAGCCGAGTTTTTTACAGATATCACTATAACATCCAGAAAATTGCAACGTTGCAACGCTGAGTCAGCTGTTTTTTGTGGCAGTTTAGACGCACAGCACAGGCTTAAGCTGGTTTTTGTTCGTTTCGTTTATTGTGTGTTTTGTTTATTTCTGTTGTTGCTCAAGTGATGTCAATTGTCTATTTATTTTGCTTCTGTGATGTGTCTTGCTATCGTCATAAACGTCTTTCTTTTCTTTCTTTGATCTCTCGGTTGCTGCATTATTCTGAATAAGGCCAATTTTGGTGATCTCAATACTTAGAACTATTGATACTTTATTATTATTGTATTTTCTGTTAGCTGTATTATTTTTGTTTTTAATTTTTGAGTCGTCAAATAAGTATATTTTTCTTCTCTCTCTTTTATGTCACCTAGCCAGAAACTCCGTATTAATTACTAATATCAAGTCAAAAATCACAATCGCTAAGCAAGCACTTCACAAAAATGTTGACGTTGCAAATAAGGACAACAAATTATTATAAATTAGAAACACCTAAACTGAGGACATTCGTGAAAATTAACGTTCAGTGGCTTCCATGGGGAATCAAACCAACAACCCTTGAATTAAAAAAAACTAATAAGAAAACAGTACTTTTAATGACTTGCAACTCTCACAGATACAGTCTATTTATTTTTACTTGTCCAATTTAGTAAACAAGATTCTACCCTTAAACTGTGACTTTTTAGTCCAAAACTGCCATATTTCCATAAATGAAGTAACCTGGAACACTCTTTTAGATAAGACGCTGCCAATTTTATAAACATAGTTCATGATAGTTCACGAATTTGCGAGAAAATGTCTAGTTTTGGCATCTAATCTCAATTTTAGGGTTAGAATCTTGTTTACTAAATTGGACAAGTAAGAATAAATAGACTGTAGTTACGTATTAAGCGGGTCTAATCGCGATTATTTAGCTAAAACATAATAAACAATCGCGATTCGCGATTAGATTCATTTAATATATAGTTAAGACAAGACGATCCTCCTCTTTCCTCTCCGCCTAGCGGTGGGTACAAAGTGAAATAATAACCGAAAACATCTCGGATTACAAAACATTTTCCCGAGAGAGCGCTGCGCAGAAAACACAAATAATAATCATAATTTGCGAGATATCCGAAGGCTGGCGAGGGAGAAGGGAGCAGTTGAAACTCAAACATAGAGTGTTTTAAATAAAATAAAAGAGCATCATTACAAAATAACCTGTTACCCGACTGCTGATCATTATCTTAAAAAAACATTAAATAGGGATTTAATGTTAAAATGGGGAATTAAAAATTAATGGGAAATTAATCGCTATTTTTACGCAAAACAATAGTAGCCGATAGGTGGTTGGGACGGTTTAACGGTCACCGGTTTAACGGTTAGATTACGTCATCGGGGGGAGGGGCGGCCTAGCCTATAAATACGGAGCGTTTTTGCGGAGACGGTCACTTGCACTTGTGAGCCTGAGGATGCCTCGTGTTAGAGGCGAAACGCGTCGCGTGTTTTCTCACACAAGTGGTGTGTTCGTGTCTTGCTTCTGCTTGAAAAAGTG
This sequence comes from Yponomeuta sedellus, assembly GCA_934045075.1. Taxonomy (NCBI): domain Eukaryota; kingdom Metazoa; phylum Arthropoda; class Insecta; order Lepidoptera; family Yponomeutidae; genus Yponomeuta; species Yponomeuta sedellus. Next base: position 588,702 of record OW203743.1, read on the forward strand.
GGAGGGAGGGCGGTGCATTAACTAACCGTGGTGCTTGTGGGATTCTTGGCGGAATTTAGCAAAGTTATTTTCCCTTTTTAATGATCTTAAAATTCTATTTAAAGGCTAAAAGTTCCACCCATGCCGGGACTCGAACCCGCAACCTTTGGCTAACCGTGCCAGCGCTCTCCTATTCGAGCTAATTGATCATTTTCTACTTAAGCTTAACTCTCTTTAGGTACCTCTCTAGAACTATAACTTTCGTAAACACTACACATAACGAACTTAATCTTAAGCATACTAATCATTGTAAAATCATCATCAACCCATTGTGTCCACACCGAGGGTCACGGGTTGTTTTCCTAAGGAAAGTATAGGCCATACTCCACCACGGAGGCCAAGTCCGGATTGGTGGAGGCTTGCAAGACTAGTGGCTGGTCTTACAGTCAGGAATTTTCAAACCACCCTAAGGCCGCTGACTTGGCTCAACCACTCGCTAATTATGAAGGAAAATATCGTGTGAAAACCTGAGTAACTGTGGTATACCCGGCGCCGGAAATTTCCGATCTATTGTGGGCGCGCGTGGTAAATAAGCCTGCACACTCTCTCTGTGAGAAAGCCTGTGGTACGCAGTGGGACGATTTTAGTTGAGAGTCTTAAAATGGCCATCCACAAAAGGTACACGTTTAAACCTTAACTATCTCCCTCTGAAAGAGGACCTTTGCAATTGTCGGACATAACAACGTAAATTACGTGGAATTGAAAACGGAGCGTTGTAAAGGAATTTTTGGAAATAACAACGAAAATTGCGTGGAATTTAAAACGGAGCATTGTAAAAGAATTGTCGAACATAACAAAGTAAATCGCGTGCAATTGAAAACGAAGCGTTGTAAAAAAATCGTCGGAAATAACAAGGAAAATCGCGTGGAATTGACAACAGAGCTTTATAAAGGAATTGTCAAACATAATAACGTATAATGCGTGGAATTGAAAACGGAGCGTTGTAAAGGAATTGTCGGCCATAACAACGTAAATCGCGTGCACTTGAAAACGGAGCGTTGTAAAAAAATTGTCGGCCATAAAACCGTAAATCGCGTGGAATTGAAAACAGAGCGTTGTAAAGTACCCAAGGAGCTTGACCCAGTAATTTTCCCTTTGTCGGAATTCATATTTAAATTTAATTTGCCTAATTTGGCCTTAGGGTGGTCTGATGGCGGTTTTACATTGCGCTGATATGTGTCGCGGTTGCTGAGGGTCGAATTAGAATTAGTTAAGGCCCCTTTTACATCTGAAATAGTATTTTACATCTTGCTAGGTTATTCTATTGTTATGGGCGTTTAATAAGTCACAGTTTTTGAGTAATTTTGAATAAAATGCTTTGTTTTGATTTTTTTTTTCATTGTAGTCTTTATACTCGTATGTAGACTACAATGAAAAAATAGAGCAGGGCTCAGGCCTTCTTTCAGAAAGAGAGTGTCACAGTTTCTGTGTAATTTTGAATAAAATACTTCTATTCGATTCTATTTTTTTAATACAGTTGCTCAAAAAGTGGCGTATTGCAGGGACGTATAGCGTGGGAGATGTGGGCTATTACACACTCGTGCTTTTTTACCTTTCCCGCACTGATGCGTTTTCTTTCCCAACTGTCAAAATAATGTCTATTAAAAAGAAAAACCAACCATGAAGTTTTTACTAAACAAAAACATAGAAACCTATTTAGAGGCTAAAAATTTCACCCATGCCGGGATTCGAACCCGCAACCTCTGGCTATCCGTGCCAGCGCTCCACCAATGTAGCCAATGGGCGACTCACGGCATCAGTGAAATTTCGAACCTCTATACACTATTCTCTGTATTACGTACAGGCAGCGATATCTGACTTAAGCAAATTGCATTACTTACAGCCCCGACTACCTACTTTGCAGTTAGGTTTAACATCGGAACGATATCACTGTACCCACATGATTACACTATTTTTATTTTTAATGCACTAACCCGTGCTAAGGAACAAATTTAAAAACCTATTTAGAGGCTAAAACTGCAAAGTAGGTAGTCGGGGCTGTAAGTAATGCAATTTGCTTAAGTCAGATGTCGCTGCCTGTACGTAATACAGAGAATATTGTAAAGAGGTTCGAAATTTCACTGATGCCGGTGAGTCGCCCATTGGCTCAATTGGTGGAGCGCTGGCACGGACAGCCAGAGGTTGCGGGTTCGAATCCCGGCATGGGTGAAATTTTTAGCCTCTAAATAGGTTTTTTAAATTTGTTCCTTAGAACGGGTTAGTGCATTAAAAATAAAAATAGTGTAAAAACATAGAAGTTTTTATGAATCATGCAAATATGCACATTGCATCATTGCATTACACTCGGTATTCAGTGTATCGTTTGCCAAATGGGATTGACTGAAAGGAGAGCTCATCTTTTAATTCTCCACTCACAAAAAATACTGGCACTAGCGATTTTTTTATTTTACGTGTTCAACTGCCAGATGTAAAATGAGCCTTAATTCCGGATTGCGTGTGCGCGTGAATGTGAGGCGAGTAAGGCAAAGCCAGTCGTGGCAGGTGACATATAGACATGTGACACAGGCATCTTGCCCTGGAAAAATTACATAGGATATTTAGGTCAACTTATACGACTCCTTTAGGTAAAATCATACTTGATACTGTTGAGTTTGTAAACCCATAATATGCTTCAAGAAGCATAATATGCTTTTTGAAGCATATTATGCTTTTACAAACTGAATAAGCTAACGTTGTTAGACAATGTAGATACACTCCAATTAAGTATTATACCTCCTACTCGTGCCATGCAGGAAGAGACCCCTGCCCCAGCACTGGGGACATAAAAGGGTTGATGTCGAAGTATTAAACCTACGCTTTGCGGGTCCCAACATTTTGTCGGAAATAGCAAAGACAACAACCGTTCAATCATTTATTCGTTTGATGGTCTGTTAGTTAATACATTTCCAATTTTAATTTTGTCACTTATGAAAAAAAATGTTCTATTGTAATATTTTTTTTTGTGGTTTGCAATCAGCAACTAAAGATCCGTTCCTCCAATCTCCAATCGCGCTAGTCGCTGAATTCAATATTCCCCTATTCTCATGAGACCCTGGTATTGCTGTATCCATCCTTCTTATAAAACGCTATGAAGACGATTCACGGAAAAATAAAGCCAGCTACCTTCAGCTCAATTTCTCAAAAATCCAATACTTTAGAAAGCTTCTCAGGTCTCTTCCTGCATCGCAGGAAGGTTAGGCCATACTCCACCACGGGGGCAAGTCCGGGTTGGTGGAAAATTGTAAGACAGTGGCGGGCCTTATTGTCAGAAGTTATCAAGCCGCCCACAAGGCCTCTGACATGGCTTAACGACTGCCATTATATGACAGCCGGCACCAACAGCTTAACGTGCCAGCGAAGCACGGAAGCGCTCGGAAAAATGCCACTAGCGGTAGTCTCGGGACGCTCACCCATCATGTACCTGAACGCGCCGGTTGTTGCTTAACAAAGTAATTGATTCCAATCACTCGGTTCGCCTAGGCCACGATCGCTTCAAAATTTATTTAACTATTCGAATTTCAAAATATACAAGAGGAGAGAATCTTGTGTATTTTGAAATTCGAATAGTTTTAATCATCATCATCTTGATCAGCCGGTGCCAAGGATCAACAGGCCTCTCCCAAGACACGCCACTGAGCCCGATCTTGGGCTCTCCTCTTCCAGTCACTGCCCACCGCTTTGCGAATGTCGTCGCTCCACCTGGTCACAGGGCGTTCTAGGCTGCGTTTGCCGATTCGCAGTCTCCACCCTTGAATCAGTTTTAATCTATTAGCCCGTGTAACTACACTGCTAGATATAGACCCCCTCCTAGAAATGCCACTTCTTTCTGAGCACAGCAATCCAGCGATCGATCTTCATTCGCAAAGCAGACTTTATAAGTAACTATCTGACCCAGCGAACTTCGTACCGCCTAAGATAAGATAAGAATATTCTTTATTGTACACTGGAAAAACAACAAATACAAAACAATTGCAAATATACATAGTACAATTGGCGGCCTTATTGCTAAAAGCAATTTCTTCCAGACAACCTTACGATGGAAAGTTGCCTAACAGTAGATTCTTTAATTAATTTTTTTCTCTCCGTAAAAACCATCCTCGTACTTCAAGAAATATTTAAAAAAAGAATTAGCGAAAGTTTATTACTTATTAATTAGGTTCAGCTGATCTCGAGATTTGCGCTTACCAACACATTCAGCGATTCATTTTTATATTATAGATATTAATTTACTGTTACACTATCATTACATTCAGTATGTATTTACAAAAATGTTATCCATGTGAGGAAAATATTAGCAATTCTAAAAATATTGATAGACATCATAATATTGATGCTAGCACCTAGGAATATACAGAAATTGTCATTTTGCCAATTTCGACTTAAATCTTAATAGATCCTTTATGGACTATATACGGTTCTACAATAACATTAATTAAGATATTATGTTAGATTCATACGAGACGTGCTAGTCTAGTATACATCTAATATTTCCCACTATTTAGTCTGGCAAAGGTAAATACATCCTTCATGTGGCATTGTATACGCTTCTATAATAAAATCCCGGAAGATATATTAAGCTTGCCTGAATCGCGGTTCAAAAAATATGTTAAGCACACTTTGTGCCAAAAGGGCTACTATAACAAAAGGATTATTTAGATGACAATTAAGTCTGGAATTACAGCCAGTACAATGTATGAGTTCTATGTTTTATAATAATTATGTAAGGTATGTTAGTTAAGGACTTTGAAAAGGCTAAGTTTGGAGTTTTTTTGTCCATTTTTTCTCCAAAATGATCTAGATTTTGAAATGTACACGTAGTTTGAATTGTAACGTTCATTAAGCCGCAGTTTCTGTGCTATTTTGAATAAAACCATTCCATTTCATATCTTCTTGGCACGGTGTATAAATTGTGTTAAGCATAGTCTGTACTAAAAGACCTATGATACCTTAGATTTTTGGCTTTAAAGGAATGTAAATGAGGACGATTATGTCTTGTGTAATGCTACTCTAAGGGCGAGATAAATAGTCGTTGCTTAGCCCAAGTCCGTACTCAAGCTTCCCTAAGCATTACTTCAGGCTAACTTAGCTAAGTATCAAAGTAGACGTTTGTTGTTGACATGTTCTTAGGCCAATGCTAAAAATTAGTCCGGGTTTCGCGACTTAGAGAGTGCCAAAGTACTGTCTATGATAGACAAATCGATTCTTAAGCAAGTGCTTTCGCTAAGACTCGTTCTTAGAAGCGACTATTTATCTCGCCCAGAGAGTGCCAAGTACTGTCTATGATAGACAAATCGATTCTTAAGCAAGTGCTTTGGCTAAGACTCGTTCTTAGAAGCGACTATTTATCTCGCCCTAAGTAAAACTCTCCGGCGAGTCGGCTACTTATCTTAATAATTGTAAATTTTAAAAACTGGCTAAAAATTCCGCCCATGCCTGCATGTAAGTGATGCAATTTACTTAAGCTAGATGTCGCTGCCTGTACGTAATACAGAGAATAGTGTAAAGAGGTTCGAAATTTGACTGATGCCGGTGAGTCGCCCATTACCTCAGTTAGAAAGAGCGCTGGCACGGATAGCCCGAGGTCGCGGGTCCGAATCCCGGCATGGGTGGAATTTTTAGCCTCTAAAATAGGTTTTTTTTTTAAAAAATCAAAGTAGCGCGTAAACTGCGAATTAATGAAGCTGACAAGTAAAACTAGGTGACCATTTCAAAATCTAGATAATTTTGGAGAAAAATTGGCCAAAAAACCCCAAACTTTAACCCTCCTACTTTAATTCCGTAAAGATTTTCTTAGCTAAAATGTAAAGGTTGATGTGCCGTCGTCTGTGCGAGCTGCGAGCTCGGTCGCAAGGATGTAACTCGACGTTAAATCTTCGCCGAAGGCTTTAAAGTTTCCCACTTCGGTGTGGATTTCGGTCCTGACGTGTTTACGGGCGGGTTTTGTTTAAAAGAGGATCTCGGATCTCGTAGTTTTAGTGCGAAGACAGACCACTTCGATATACTTTTGAGGAGATTTGTTATTTTTATTATTAATACTTTATTGCACCATACAATTGTACAATGCGGCGAACTTAATGCCATAAGCATTTTCTACCAGTCAACCACAGGACATACAACGAAAACTTGGCAGGCGTGCAAAAAAAAAAGGAAAAGAAAACCTTACACATTAATTATATACTTACACATATAATACACTAAACATATATATTAAAATAATAGTATATATATATATATATATATATATATATATATATATATATATATATATATATATACATAAACATCACTATAAATATAAGGATAGCAGTTTCTCCTTTAAATATTTGTACTTTAAATGAAGCGCTCGTGGTCTAGTGCAAAAGAGTGTTTGTAATCAATCACTTGGGTTAAACAACAACAGGCGCGCTTAGATCGATGACCATCCAGTGACTACCGCTCTTGGCATTTTTTCCGAGCGCCTCCGTGCTTCGCAAGGCACGTTAAGCCGTTGGTGCCGGCTGTCATATAATGGCAATCGTTAAGCCATGTCAGAGGCCTTATGGGCGGCTTGATAACTTCTGACAGTAAGGCCCGCCACTGTCTTACAATCCTCCACCAACACGGACTTGGCCCCCGTGGTGGAGTGTGGCCTAACCTTCCCCGTGCCCCAGCAGTGGGGACATACAAGGGTCGATAATGATAATGAATGACGAAATTGGCGTCCTTATTACTAGAAGCATTTTTTTCCTGGCAACCATAGACATATTAATAACATAGACATAGTAACAAAATTAAATTCTTTTCCAGTCCTTTTTAATTCGAAAGTATATTTTGTGTACCTAAAAAGTGCAATTTTAAAAGTGTGATATTTAGTTTTGCAAACAAGTGAAGTACTTATACATTGACGACATTACATGTCAGCTGAACAAAAATAGAGAGAATTAAAACTGTTTACGGATTTATGCTCGTTTATTACATTTTTTACAATTTTCCAAAAATGTGGAACGCTTCACGATTTTGCGTGTCATCCTTGCGCAGGGGCCATGCTAATCAAAATACGCAAAATCGTGAAGCGTTCCACATTTTTGGAAAATTGTAAAAAATGTAATAAACGAGCATAAATTAAATGAAAAGGTTTTGTTCAAAGTAGCGCAGAAGCTGCGGCTTAATGAACGTTACAATTCAAACTAGGTGTCCATTTCAAAATCTAGATCATTTTGGAGAAAAGATGGACAAAAAAAACTCCAAACTTAGTCTTTTCAAAGTCCTTAATTAACATAGTTTACATAATTATTACAAAACATAGAACTCATACATTGTACAGGCTTTAATTCCAGACCTCATTGTCATCTAGATAATCCTTTATGTTATAGTAGCCCTTTTGGCACAAAGTGTGCTTGACATATTTTTTGAACCGCGATTCAGGCAAGCTTAAATACGTATAAAAACAGTTTTAATTATGTCTACTGCTCGTGTTAACCTTAGAAAATACTAAAAATAGAGAGAAACAACATAGGAACACAGCAACGAATGTGATTCGAATTTGACGCCTCGGGCCGAAATATGTCGTATTTGGTCGACATATTCTCGCGTGGAGCGTTAGGAAATAGCAAAATAGAAAGAGCATTTGTAGAGCATTGCGTAGAACAATGGACTCAGTAGAGAAAGACCCAGGTTCGATTCACAGCGCGGGCCAATGACTTTGTTTAAGTAGGACAGGTTACATTTGACCCCAGTCACGCCTGATGGTAAGCGAAGACGGGGTCTTGTTACGTGCTTACCTGTTAAATGTCGGTTAACTCTACTTTTAAATACACCCAGTGTTGGCGACAGACCTTTTTTATTGTTTTGACTTTTTGTACATATTATTGTCTTTTTTTATTTGTGTCAGTTTTTTAAATTTAGTTCGCTGTCTGTTCTTGTAAGAGTTGTCTTGAAAATATTATCAAATAAACACGGATTTATAAATAAATAATTAACCTATTATTAAAACAGAAAGGTAGGGCACCATACGGTGCTTAACACCCAGGTTATATGTCTCCGGAAAGACAGACGATGGCAGCGTGTTCCAAAACTTTGCTTTTCTTAGTTAGTTATTGTAACTCTAAATAAATAAATAAATAAATCAATAAATATTCATGAACACATTACACAGATCTCCTTAGCTCTATACTAAGTACAACTAAATGACTTGTGTTATAGGTGCTAACTCGGCAATAGATTTAATACAATTAATGCATAGATAACATCCAAGACCCGAGACAAACTAGAAAAGTTTGTTTTCCTACTTTGACCCGGCCAGGGAACGAACCCGAGACCTTCGGTTCCACAGTCAGCGTGCTAAACCGCTGCGCCACCGAGGCCGTCAATACCACTAGCTAACGGTGAAAAAAAACATCGTGTGGAAACCTGAGTGCCTGACGTATTCAAATACCCCAGCGCTTGAAATTGCTAATCCGCGTTGGGCACGCGTGGCAATTAAGCCCACAAACTCGCTCTGAAAGAAGCCCAGTGCCCTGCAGTGGGACATTTATAGGCTAAGTAACGAAAATAGTGCAGTCGAATTGAATCCTGGCACGTGACTCTAGCTACACACACACAAACACAAAGTGATAATAAATTGGTTCCTATTGTTATCTGGGTGGCATATGAACCGATTTTATTTTATGGTTTGATTGAATTTGCACTGATTTTTAATAAAATTCAAATTAAAATTTTAATCCAATTGTGTGGTGGGTGATTTTCCATTTATAATTGAGTGTATGTTGAACAAAGAACAGTTGTATTAGGGTAAGGGTAAAGTAGCAAATAGAGGAATATGTGACGCATAAAAAATAGAGTTTCAAAAATATTCCTTTCGACTATAATATAATCTTACCCTGCCGGCGTAAGTTTAGGTACTTAAAAGTAGCAAATAGAGGAATATTTTGAGACACATAAAAATACAGTTTCAAAAAAAAATTATTTTAACTATAATATAAACTTACGCCGGTAGGGTAAGTTATGTTATGTAGGGTAAGTTAAGTTAATTATAGTCTTTCAACTATAATATAAACTTACCCTACCGGCGTAAGTTTATATTAAGATAAGATAATGCTTTATTCATACACAAGACACACATTAAGCATTTGTATGAAATTAATACTAAACACAAAAAAAAAGAAAACTCATACACAAAACACATTAAACTATTTGGGTGAAATTAAGATTTACACCCAATTTTGATTAAAACACACATGCATCAAGAAACATGCAATTCTCGACCGAAATTCTCAACCAGTAAGTGCGGCAATGTGTATCCTGGATATAAAAAGGTGACTGGGCTCAGCATGTGCTACAGATAAAATCTGCAACGCTGGTTTTCAGCCAGATCCTTTTGAGAGACAGTCACGAGTATTCCAGCAGCACAAAGACCCGTGACGATACATGGAAACATGCTCTTACATTCGGAAATTTATAAAATTACACAATACTTAACTTCGTGCCGTTCCTCCGCAGACTTAGGCATTTAATGATTTGTAAAATTATACATATTAACATTAAAATTATTTAGATAAATATTAATAAAATCGGCAACTAGTTGCATATTGGTGTACATTAGTTACAAGCCGAGGCACAGACCTTTTTGTCTTCATTTGTTATTTATAAGCTGTTAAATAATAGTCTCTTTAAACTGTCATTAATGCCTCTAGTATAAGTGATTGTTGTGTCTTATTTCGCTTGAAGACAAATAAATATATTCTATTTTATTCTATTCTATTCTATTATAGTTGAAAGAAATATTTTTGAAACTGTATTTTTTATGTGTCTCTACATATTCCTCTATTTGCTACTTTAAGTACCTAAAATTTTACTAAAATTTTCGGCACTTTTTCAGGTGCCGTGGTCCCGGATGACTCCGGGACCACGGCACCTGAAAAAGTGCCGAAACGTTGGAAAATTGTAAAAATGTAATAAACGAGCATAAATCCGTATAAAAACAGTTTTAATTATGTCTACTGCTCGTGTTAACCTTAGAAAATACTATTAAGTATTCTGTTGGCTTTCTTTTCGACAGAGTTTCTATTTTTTAGTTTATCTTTTTATAGATAGTATTTTTAATACATATAGTCAGTTTTAAAATTTAGCTGGTTCTAGTTTTTATTTTGTCTATTAAGTCAGTGTCTAGTATAAATAAAGAGTGAGAGTGCATATTGGAGAGTTTTATTAATTTTTTTAAGAAAAATTAGTAATGGAGCTTATACGTATTCGTTGAAATTGTTCTACGCAATAAATCATTACTATATCATCTTCTTCTTCTTCAGGCTTCATAAGTCCACTGCTGGACATAGCCCTCCCCTAACGAGCGCAAGGTTGTGCCATCATTGGGGGGTAGTGCCCATAATCCCCACTCTGGGCATGCGGGTTGGGGATCGCAGTTTAGTAGAATTGTACTGCAGGGAGCGCTGCTGCCCACCCCCCGGTTTGTATCCCTTAGTCGCCTTTTACGACACCCGCGGGAAGAATTTGGGTTGGTGCTATTCTCTAGGCCGACACCACACAATAAAGAGTGAGAGTGCATATTGGGGAGTTTTATTAATTTTTTTAAGAAAAAGTTGTTATGGAGCTTATACGTATTCGTTGAAATTGTTCTACGCAATAAATCATTACTATATCATCAGTACTATATAATTAAAATATTGTTATGTTTATTTTTTCCTGGTGTACAATAAAGTATATTCTTATCTTATTCATCATATTTAAACGATTGCGTCCCCACTATGTCCCCACCGACGGGAACGGGTCTCTTCCTGAGGAACCTATAAGCTTTACTCCACAACGGGGACCAAGGCCGGATTGGTGGAGGCTTGCAAGACTAGTGGCTGGTCTTACTGTCAGAAGTTTTCAAGCAGTCCTAAGGCCTTTGACTTGGCTTAACGACTGCCATCTATTGACGGCCACCGGCACCAACTGCTTAGCGTGCCTTGCGAAGCACGGTACCGTGCGGAAAAATTCCACTGGCGTTAGTCATGGGAAGGTCACCTATTGCAAAGTGATTGATTCCAATCACTCGGTTCCACGGACTAGACGGTCACCCATCCGTGCACTGAACGCGCCCTGTGTTGCTTAACCTTCGTGATCGTTTAAGATCACTCAGGCAACCTGGGTTACGAGCGATTCTCATATCTCATGGAGTTTCTTATATCTAAGTAATGGTACATTTCCTTTTTTGTTACAGGTAACTTAAGCTACTGCCAACCATTAAGGAACTAAGGAATAAGTAAGTTGTGAGATTTATAGTTCTTTAAGTATCCTTCCACTAAAACGTTTCTTAACAGTTAATGACAGACGTCTTGACATACAGAAGGACAGGCGGAGTAGTTTGTTGATAGTAGTTAAATTATTAATGCAATTATGTATGTACTGTACCACATTCTAGCAAATGAATTGAATTGAATTGATTGTTTTATCGCCCATTTGCTTAGTTGCCCCCTGTAGTACAATTTCACCAAACTGCGATCCCCAACCCGCATGCCCAGCGTGGGTATTATGGGCATCACCCCCAATGATGGCACAACCTTGCGCAATGGCGCTCATTAGGGGAGGGCTATGTCCAGCAGTGGACTAATATAGCCTGAAGAAGATAGAAGAAGAATAAGAAGCTCAGTTGGGATAGCGCTGGCACAGTTAGCCAGAGGTCGCGGGTTCGAGTCCCGGTATGGGTATGGGAGGTATGGGAGGAATTTTTGGCCTCTAAATAGGGTTTTAAAAATGTTTTATCTTTTATATTGATTATTGTGATGTTAAATTTTCGTGTAATAACTATGTTTGTAGCAATTCGGCATTAGATGTACGTTATAAATTTATTTTTTCTCTAGCCTATAAACGTCCCGCTGCCGAGCACAGGTTTTCTCTTAGGCAGTGTATAGGATTAATTATCATGCGTGCCCACCGCGGATTGGTAATTTCAAGCGCTGAGATATTTGAACACCTCTGACACTCAGGTTTCCTCACGATGTTTTCCTTCATTTTTAGCGTGTGGTACTGCTACTATATAACCTCACATATGTAAGTAACTTAGAAAACAAAGTCATTGGTACATACCCGCACTGGGAATCGATCCTGGGACTCTCGATTCAGAGGCCTGTTCCTCCCACTGAGTTGCCGCCGCTCATCAAATCAAATCTGAATAAACAAATAGTAAAAATAATAAGGGTTCTATTGTTGTTAGAATATTTTCGGGGCTTCATCGCGTAGTAATTTATTGCTATTCTCGACGACGTTACAGTCATCGTGGTCACGAGAAGACTGATGGCTGACACCCGTTCCCATCTTCGGCTGATCTACGCGATCAAGCCCCGAAAATATTCTTACAATGTTTTGAAGTCGCGAAAGTAAGAAACCCTAAATCTGGGAATCGATCCTGGGACTCTCGCTTCGGAGGCCTGTTCCTCCCACTGGACTACTGCCGCTCATGAAATGAAATGTAAATAAATAAACAGTAAAAATAATAACGGTTCCGTTTTTCCTTATAAGTTACGGAACCCTAAAACTGAAACAACCCCTGATTTATTAGTTGTTTTTCGTATAGCAGGTCCGTGGCTGGCCCGCCCGCTGCCAAAGGGGTTGTAAGCCGGGCATTAACGGATTAGCGCCGCCAAGGATTTCACTCGCACTGGCGATCCGTGGCACTGCTAACATGGCTTATGCAGCTTGGCTTGGACGGCAATGGAGCGAAGACGATTTAGACCCCGCTTCTACGCTGTAATTGTTTGTGTAAATTGTCAGTGTAAATTGTCAGTGTTTGGACCAGTTTATGAATGGAGAATTTCGCTGAGTAAATAAGATAAGTTAAGAATATTCTTTATTGTACACAACAGAAAATAATTACAGAGACAACAGTTACAAAAGAAGAGGTACAATTGGCGGCCTTATTGCTGATAGCAATTTCTTCCAGGCAACCTTAAATCGGAAAAATTGCTGAAGGAGAAATTGAGTAAATACTGCGGCAAGCTGAAGACAGGGCGATATGGCGCTCATTAGTGGAGGGCTATGTCCAGCAGTGGACTACATAATATAGCCTGAAGAAAAAGAAATAGGTAACTGTAGTGCTGTCTCTTCAAATTTCTCATTGAAAGAGCGTGACAGAACTTTACTTATTTTCAGTCTTTTTATCCTTACTTGTCCAATTTAGTAAACAAGATTCTAACCTAAAAATTGGCATTTGATGACAAAAGTAGATATTTTCTCGCAAGTTCATGGACTTCGTTTATAAAATGTTCAGCGTGTTATCGAAACAAGTGTCTCAGGTTACTTCATTTATGGGATTCTAAAAAGTCTACTTTACCGGTAGAATGTTGTTTACTAAAATGGTCAAGTAAGAATAAATAGACTTTACTTAGCAAAATTCGCAATTCAGAAACCGGCCATAACTGTAATTGTTAGACGCAACAACCGCTTATTTACATAACATAACTTAAGGATAACCTGTGTCGTGGGAACCAGAAACAACGAGGTCATAAACATGTAAACATCCATGACCTTGGGCTTTTTTTGGCTGCTTTCACTTTCATGTTACATTGTACTTTGACATTCAGCAAATAGAATGTAAATTCTTTACATTGATGACTTTTAGTCCGGATCTAACAACACCCGTAAGTAGATCCGGACTAAAAGTCTACAGTGTGTTGTGCTTACGAAAGTTTTAGTTCATAAATTCTTTACCTTGAAATAAATTGAATTTAATTTGTCTCCATCTGAGGTTCGAGCCCGGGACATCTCGCATGGTAGACAGATGCGCTATCGCTGCGCCACAGAGGTCGTTTAATCATAATATCATATCATTCCTTTTGGACAGGAAAGTCTTTTTAAAATTCTCCCCCGTCATGGTTATTCATTGGCGCTCCTAATCTCCCTCTAACCTCTACGTAAGTTAGGCGACAGTCCCGAGACCGGCGATATTATGTTAATTCACCAGCGCCAGATGTGCGAGGGATAAGCTTTGGCGACCGACGCTAAACACTACTTATCAATTCGCGGGCAAACTAAACAACGGCGGAACAGTACAAGTTGTGATGTACAAGTTTGGTTTGGGGTAGCTCGAGCAACTGTTCTTGGATTGTTGTTGGAGAAGGGTGACAGCAAGCTGTGATTGAAACGGGATAACACTTTTTTTGGTTTAAAAAAAGTCAATCTTTCAAAACAAATATATTTTGCGAATTTGAGTGGAAGGGCTGGGACGTCCCAGGCGGACATACATCGATCAAATAGGAGATGTATTAGCAAAGGGGAAGATATAAAGTACCCGGAACCGGCGTGCGTGCATGCAACGACTAATGAACGTCGGTGAAGCGAAGGTGATCTGTCCCGATCGTGGCAAGTGGCAGTCCCTGATCTCTGCTTACCCCTCTGGGATACAGGTGTGAGATTATGTATGTATGTGTCAGTCTTTCATTAAAATGTGAGAATTATTTTGCTAAATTCCGCTAAAAATTCCAGAAGCACAATGCGGTTAATTAATGTACCGCCCTTCCTCCCACTTTTTCAAGCAGAAGCAAGACACGAGGCATGAGCTTGAGGATGCTTCGTTTTAGAGGCGAAACGCGTCGCATTTTCTTACACAAGTATGGGTATCGGTGGTGGTGTGTTCGTGTCTTGCTTCTGCTTGAAAAAGTGGGAGGGAGGGCGTCGCGTTAACTAACGGCATGGTGGTTGTGAGATTTTTAGCGGAAGTTAGCAAAGTAATTTTCATTTTTAATGCTATTTTAGGGAAGAGCGGGTGATCGTGCTCTTCCACTATAAAGGGAAATTTCCCGCCAGGCAGATCGTATGCCTGGGGACGGCCGGTCCAACTAATGTTAGTCGGACGTTATATTTATGGTATGTCATTGAAACACTTTGATTGCGCGATGCAGGAATGTTGGAGTTTGTAGTGCGCGCGCAGAGTTGACAAGTGCTCGCCACACTATTATGGATTTCCGCAAAGTAACGCCTGATTCCATACAATCAATAAAGTCAATCTTTCATTTTCTCAGAGCGCCGGTAGCCCAGTGGGTAGAACAGTGGGCTCGAAAGCGGGAGATCTAGGTTCAATAACCAGTGCGGGCATGAACCAATGACTTTGTTTTTTAAGTTATGTACATTTGTGAAAAAATAGTAGCAGTACCACTCGCTAACGACGAAAAACATCGTGTGGAAACCTGAGTGCCTGAGGTGTTCAAATACCTCAGCGCTTGAAATTGCCAGTCTGCGGTGTTCACGTAAGGTTAATTAAGCCCATTCTGTCTCCCTGCAGGACCTGTGCCCGGTAGTTAAGACACGGTGGGCACGCGTGGTAATTAAACACATACTCTCTCTTTGAGAGAAGGCCTGTGCCCTGTACTGACGTTAATAGGTTGTAAGTATTTTTCTATTATTTTATTCTATAAAACTTATAGGTGTTTCGTATCTATGTAATATTTTATTATATGTAGGTTTAATTAATTTTAAATATAGTTGAGCCATATCATAGTTTTGCTGTGTGCACGTTAATTTTTATTTTAATTACGGAACAATTACTTTGCTGTGATACATTTAAGTTCAACCCGAATGGAGAACTGTGCCCCAAGATACAATTTAATTTAGTTTGGGGTTCAGAGTTACTTTACACATTGTTATGTTTTATTCTGCTCAATAAACATTTTTCATTTCATTTGAAGCGCGAAGCATGAAGTCCATAATTTTTTTGATTGCGTTGTATCTATAGGCGAGAATCTGTTATTAGCTCTTAGTAACCTATTTCTACTACTAGGATAATTATGTTAGCTCTCCAAACTGTACAAATAAATAATTAAAATAAATAAAAAGAGCACTTTGTCCTCAGGCTATACTAGTCCACTGCTGGATATAGCCCTCCCCTAAAAACCGCCACGTTGTGCTACCATAGGGGATAATGCCCATGATCCCCACGCTGGGCATGCGGGCTGGGGATCGCAGTTTAGTGGAATTGTACTGCAGGGGGCGCTGCTGCCCACCCCCCGGTTTGTGTCTCTTAGTCGCCTTTTACGACACCCGAAGAATTGGGTTGGTGCTATTCTCTAGGCCGACACCACACAACAGCACAATTTTGTGTCATCACTAACAATTCATGATTTAAATATAGTTTAATAGTAAATTCACTTTACTCTAGTACAAGTTTAGGTTGGTCCCGTTCGCTGAGGTTTAAAATTCCTTTGGATTTAATTACATCCATTTAGTCCTTTAACGTAGTGTAGGAGGCCCTCCGAGTAGTGTAGTGTAGGAGGCGCTCATTAGGGGAGGTCTATGTCCAGCAGTGGACTACATAATATAGCCTGAAGAAAAAGAAAAAGTCTTTGTTTAAGATGTTTTAGTATTGGCGTTCCTTGTTTTTTTCTTTATTTCTACTACCTAGTTATTATTTCAGCCGAGTGACGTCAGGTAACATACGGTTGATGGCATATAATTTTGTCCTACAGCCCGTGATGCTCGCTTCGTCAAAACGATTCATCTGATATCATATTCGACGAAATCAGTCTAGCCTATTTACAAAAAGACATACTCATATACATACGCACATACGACTGCATTATGCGTATGTCTATACGTGCCCCGAAATTATCGAATTAATATATTTATCGCAGAAACAAACGACACTCAAGAAATCAATTCTTCGGCTCGTTTACTGAAATAATGGGCTCAAGGAGCCCTTACTAGCTGAGTGTGATGCGAAGCGTGGACGATTGGCCAATAAAACAATTATAGTGAACTCAGCGCTATTTCAATAAGACTGTCAGCCCTCCACTCGTCCACGTACTAGTCAGCCCACACTGGATTGTATCCTTCACGGCAATGTTCTTGGATCCGTATTAATAATATTATTGGGATAGTTCTTGTGTGAGCTGTCAACTTGTTCTTTTGCTCTTCAAATGCATCTCGAACTTTTACTTGGGGGTTACCGAAAGAAAATAGAGAATTAGAAGGGTAGTTGGTGCACATGTGATAAAAAGTAAACTTATACAAGTCTTGGAGTATCTGAGGTGTACCTCAGTGTATACCTGAGCAAAATTGAAATTGCCAATTCACGGTAAGCAAGCGTGGTGATTATGCCTATAGTATATAGGCTGCATAACAAAACATACTTAAATAATTATTTTACCTCATTGTAGCGGATGCAGCGTCACTATCTTGTTACAGAAACTCTTTTTGAACTAATTTAAAAGGGAAAAAAAGCTGTCTGCTCACAAAGACGCTTAAAATTACATTTACCCATTCCCATTCGGCACACTACCGTCCGGCCGGTCAACCAATAGCCCCGCACAACAGCAACCATTTTTCTCAGTCAGTCCAGTCTGGACTGTCCACGCCACGCTTCGGCGTCTCCAGTAACTCTTTTTTTCCACTTATTTGTCCAGGAACTTTGTCAGCAAAATGTACATGTCAGCTAACAAAGACTCTTGAAATGACCAGTACCGTTCCTGTTTGGCACACTCTCTATAGTCCTGCCGATCAACCAATAGCCCCGCAGAAAATTTCTCAGTCAGTCCTACCTTGACTGTCACCGTGCCACGCTTCGACATCTCCGGAGCCAGTGTGTCTAGGGCTTTGTTTCTTAAAGGACTACGTCACCTATTAAAGACTCTTTTAAAATTGTAAGTAGACATTCTTTTTCGACATACTATTTACAGTCCGGCCGATCAACCAACAGTCCGTAGGAACAGCGACTATTTGTCTCAGTTAAGTAGCCATTCCTGTTCGGCACACTAGTTACAGTCCGGCCGATCAAGCAACAGTCCGTTAGAACAGCGACCATTTGTCTCAGTCAGTCCTGCCAGAGCTGTGTCGCGGCGCCACGCCTCGGCGTCTCGGCCGGCTCTCTGGGACGTAGAGCTAATGAGATTGTTTTTGCTATTGCCAGCGATCGGGCGTGTGGCACAAGTCATTAATGTCTAAAGTCGGATAGGTGGCGTGATAGAACGCCGACTTTTCAATCGGGAGTTTGTGGGCTCAATTCCTGGCGTGTACCAATGACTTTGTTTTCTAAGTTATATACATTTGTGAAGTTACAGTAGCACACTCGCTAACTGTGAAGGAAAACATCGTGACACATCGTGATTGTTACTCAGCGGACGTACGGACTCATTAAGTACGTCGTTTGGGAAGCTTACTGTACTTATATTCTCGCTCGTAAGGCCCGCCACTGTCTTACAATCCTCCACCAACCCGGACTTGGCCCCCGTGGTGGAGTATGCCCTAACCGTCCTGCTATGCAGAAAGAGACCCGTGCCCCAGCAGTGGGGACATACAAGGGTTGATAACAATATTCTCCGAACATAAAAATGTATGAGAACGAACTTTACCAACCCGGACTTGGCCCCCGTGGTGGAGAATGGCCTAACCTTCTTGCGACGCAAGAAGAGACCCGTGCCCCAGCAGTGGGGGCACACAACGGGTTGTTATCGATATCGAACTTTATCGTTTTTTTAATAAATTATTTTAGTTTTATCGTCGCGCCCGCTCCGCGCCTGACCGTTGCACTGTAGAAAGTCTTTTAGGCTCCAATTGCTTATAACTCACCTCTGAGTACGTCTGATTTACTGTACGTAGAAACAGTTCAGTCAAATTGTTTGTCGCGGTCGGTTATTGAACTCTATTTTGTTAGTTTAGTTAAACTGAGGTCGAACGGAAACCGAAATTGCAACGGAAAAGGATATCAAAATACGTATAATGATCGCGAATTGCGGAATCATCGCACGTTCAGTGATAATTAGCGGCCGCAGGCGTGGCAGGAGAGGCTACCATGAACAACAATATAATTTACATTTTAAACTTTCGCGACTTGAACTCATACTTGGAATACTTTAGGAGCTTAATCGCGTAGTAATTTATTGTTATTTTACCTCGAAGTTTCGACGACGTTACAGTCATCGTGGTCACGAGAAGACTGATGGCTGGCACCCGTTTGCATCTTCGGCTGACAAGGTTTCAAACTACCCTCAATCACCCATCACAAAGCACTATTTGGGCTGCGACACAATACACTGACAATGTCGGACGATAAGCCATGCGAGCGATAAGAGGAATGTGGTTTCAAACTGTCTAACTGTCTAACATAACTTTGTTATGGCTGATTAAGGGTAGTCTGAAACCATGTCAACCGAAGATGCAAACGGGTGCCAGCCATCAGTCTTCTCATGACCACGATGACTGTAACGTCGTCGAAACGTCGAGGTAAAATAGCAATAAATTACTACGCGATTAAGTCCCGAAAATATTCTAACAACAATAAAATTAAGTTAGTTAGGCCTGCGATTTTCGTACTTAGCCTCAAAGTGGGGCTATTGTACGTAGCAAGCGCTGAGGTATGTTAAAACTTTAGACACTAGCGGTAGTCACGGGACGGTCATCCATCTTGCACCTGACCGCGCCTGTTAAATTGTTGCTTAACTGGTTGATTAATTATACTATTTTTATTTTTAATGCACTAACCCGTGCTAAGGACAAATTTAAAAACCTATTTAGAGGCTAAAAATTTCACCCATGCCGGGATTCGAACCCGCAACCTCTGGCACGGATAGCCAGAGGTTGCGGGTTCGAATCCCGGCATGTGTGAAATTTTTAGCCTGTAAATAGGTTTTTAAATTTGGTTGATTAATTCCAATCACTCAGTTCGGCACGTTAAGCCATTGGTGCCGGCTGTCATTTAATGACTGTCGTTAAGCCATGTCAAAGGCCTTATGAGCGGCTTGATATCTTCTCACAGTAAGGCCCGCCACTGTCTTACAATCCTCCACCATGTCGGACTTGGCCCCCGTGGTAGAGATATACAAGGATTATAGATATCCTTGATAGATACAAGGATTGAAAACGATAGTACAGTATAGATGGTACAGATAGTACAGATGGATTACCAAATAAAGAACAATTATAATAATAATTTATGGTTAGTTTAAAGTATTGAGCCCCTGAAATGGTTCCCGACTCAGGATGTGTTGTAGGAGCCACCGAGGTATCTGCCTACAATGCTGATATTCTATCGAGACCATGTCGTATGTACATTTTGTTTGAATACCTATCTATACTATTTTTATTTTTAATGCACTAACCCGTGCTAAGGACAATTTTAAAAACCTATTTAGAGGCTAAAAAGTAGGTAGTCGGGGCAGTAAGTGATGCAATCTACTTCAGCCAGATGTCGTTGCCTGTACGTAATACAGAGAATAGTGTAAAGAGGTTCGAAATTTCACTGAGGCCGGCGAGTCGCCCATTAGCTCAGTTGGATAGAGCGCTGACACGGATAGCCAGAGGTCGAGGGTTCGAATCCCGGCATGGGTGGAATTTTTAGCCTCTAAATAGGGTTTTAAAATACCTATCTAACCATGGTGTCCACAGTAGAGGACCAGTCTACTGCAGGCTGTAAAATCAATCGCCGAGCCTAATGGGGCATGAGCAAATCAGACTGATTGTGTTTGCTTTAATTAGGATTTTGCAGGCTGATTATTGCCGTTTATGTCGGTTTAGTTGAGCGTTTAATTATTGCCGTTTATATCCGCATATTTTAGCGTGAATTGCATTTTTTTTGTAGCCTAATATGTCCCTCATACGTCACTCAGTCTCCCTTAGGATATTTACCCTACGGGAGTGCTCGGAAAATGCCACTAGCGATAGTCACGGGACACTCACCCACCCTGCACCTGACCGCGCCTGTTGTTACTTAAGACAAGTGATTGATTCCAATCACTCGGTTCCACTGGGCCACGAGCGCTTCGTGGCCTAGTCGAACCGAGTTTTAATTGTTATAATCATTTATAATTAAAACTGTTTTAATACGGATTTTACTCGTTTATTTTATTCATACAATTTTCCGACGTTTCGTCATCCGAGACCACGGCACCTGTAAAAGTGCGGAAACGTCGGAAAATTGTAAAAATTTAATGAACGAATGAAATCCGTATTAAAACAGTTTTAATTATGTCTAGTACTTGTGTTAACCTTAGAAAACACTATGAATTATAATTATTAATTTAATTTATTTACTATGATTTTTCCAATGGAATTAAAGTATTTCTCTTTTCAAATCTCCTCTTTGCGAAACCTCGGCCAATTATATCTCCAATTTAGTCACAAATCAAGTTAATGGTCCCAAATGTAGGCCAGACAGGCTTAGCCAGCCTCCGGGTCCCGGCGCGCTTCTGGCAAGCACCCAAGGTCGCAGACTTGTGTGTCACTGGGTCAAATTAGACCCGCCATACGACAGCGCATTATAGAGGCACGGGAAAGCAGCATTTATTGCCAGTATGCTAAGAACTTAATTATGTTTCCTCGGATACTAGTTTTATAGTATTATCTTAATGTTTCGTAATACTCATACGAAAGTGCGGAGTTTGTATCAAGTGGTAGCGCTGTTAGACGTGAAGAAGTAAATATCCAAACGGTGCAGTACCCAGTTATGTATTAAACGGGTCAAATTGCGATTATTTATTAGGTAAAACGTAATTACCTTATTTCCCGACGTTTCGGCAGCGTTACAGTTCCCGTGGTCTCGGGTAGACTGAAGTGGCGAGTACAGTCAACTATTGGTAGGTAGTCACTTTTAGTTTTTCGCAGCTAGCTGACACACAACACTCACTACGTCCACGGACAGGTCCTGTGTTAAGGCGTGTGATTTGTATTTACTTAGCACTGGATTTCACGTACTTGAACGCTTGAAACCGTCCTTTCTGTTGAATTTTTTTTGTTTTTAATGCGTTTTTTTGTTTTTAAACGATTAGAATATAAAAATTTCCGTTTAAAATATAATAATGCATGAGTATCGTGAATCATTTAGAAATACTGGTGCAATACTCAGTTTGAAGACCTTTTGGCGACCTTTACCACTTGATACAAACTTCGTACTTTCAATTTTAAACGGAGAAAACTTTGAAATCGTTAAAAAACATTTAAAAAGTTTGTTCGTTTGTCACACTTTATTGCACAATAAAAACGTTATTAAAATTAAACTTAAATAACAGGTTTGTCATAAAAAAATACGTGAAAAGGCGGACTAATTTTAAAAGAATTTTTCTGCTGTAACATAAAATGTACGGAATAGCTGATTTTTTTTTGCGATATCGAAGTTTTCCCTTCAGTAAAAGTTGTTCATATCGATTTTCTTACAAACACACTAAGTATATAAATTTTACTATGATATTATTCATGTGAGTTTATGTTTAGATAGATAGATATAGAGCGCTATTGCACAAACAGAAAAAAAATACAACCACGATTTCTTAATTATATGTAATGTTATGATTGGGGTGATTTTCAGTTCGACAATAGACTGTAGACTGAAATAGGACGTAGGCTTCTATTTAACCAGGAAAAATGCATATCCAAATTTCGTAGGTAGCAGCTAGTAAATCGTTATCGTTATCAACCCTTGTGTGTCCCCACTGCTGGGGCACGGGTCTCTTCCTGCATCACAGGAAAGTTAGGCCATACTCCACCACGGGGGCCAAGTCCGGGTTGGTGGAGGATTGTAAGACAGTGGCGGGCCTTACTGTCAGAAGATATCAAGCCGCCCATAAAGCCTCTGACATGGCCTAACGACTGCCATTACATGTCAGCCAGCACCAACGGCTTAACGTGCCCCGCGAAGCACGGAAGCGCTCAGAAAAATGCCACTAGCGGTAGTCACGGGACGGTCACCCATCCTGCACCTGACCGCGCCTGTTGTAGCTTAACTCAAGTGATTGATTCCAATCACTCGGTTCGCCTAGGCTACGAGCGCTTAGTAATAAATATCTTCCACAAAACATAATCACTTATCCCGGAATAGGAAACCCTGCACTATGGTAACCAGACATAGATTTCTGCATCTACGTCATGAGATGATTTATACAGCGTCCAGTAACATCTTCATTCACACTAGATGGGTGAATGGGCCACTCGGACGCTGCAGTGCCTGGGACATGGTTTTATACTGCCCAGCACCTATACCAATCCTGACGGCTTAGTCGGCCTAGTCCACAGGAATGACTAGTCAACACGCGCGAAGCCAACCAAGCCGCGGGTTTCGTCACGATGTATTCCTTTACAGTTAGCGTGTGGTATTGCGACTGCAAATTCGAAAATGCATGTTTAAGCATTGGTACATGCCCGTACTGGGTATCGAACCTGGGCCTCTTGCGTGCGAGTCCATTGTTCTAGTCATTAAACTACCACCGCTTCACCAGTTAACCGTGCAAGAACATCACAAAATGGAAAAAACACCCAGACTACGGCCATTTGTACTAATGCTCGGCGGCCCCGATGGGATTCGAATCCATCACCTCTGGCATGGCAATCGAACGTAATACTGGTAGACCAACGAGGCAGTCAAATAATTTACAGAGCACGGTATAAACGAGTTTCCGAATTGGAAAACCACATCGGGTGATATGATCGCAATCCCCGGACAGTACCCGGAAAACGTAGAGGTGGAAGCTAGGTGTCTACTCCAAATTAATTTTAGGTTAATGTGATGCAAATTTTTATATAGCTCTTCAAAATATTGCGGGCCCTACAGGGTCCACAAAGATGTTATCAAATAACTGTTAAGTTATAATTTACTTTAAATACCAAGTAATGTCTCGGGTTCGATCCCCGGTCGGGTCAAACTAGGAAACGAACTTTTCTAGTTTGTCTCGGGTATTGGATGTTGTCTATGTATTTATTGTAATTATTTAATGTATTATTGTTATTTATTGTATTATGTATTATTTTATGTATTTATTTAATTTGCACTGGCTACCCGCCTTTCTAATTTCCTTCAGCAACTTTCCATCGTAAGGTTGTCTGGAAGAAATTGCTTTTAGCAATAAGGCCGCCAATTGTACTATGTATATTTGCAATTGTTTTGTATTTGTTGTTTTTCCAGTGTACAATAAAGAATATTCTTATCTTATCTTATTGTATTAAATTTATCGTCAAGTTAGTACCTGTAATACAAGTCATTCAGTTGTACTTAGTATAGGGCTAATGAGATCTGTGTAATATGTCCAAGAATATTTATTTACTAATTTATTTATTTATGTACCTTAAAACTTGTGCAATGCAATTAAGTATTGGGTATTGAGTACCATTTTTGCCCGTCACCCCTGGAGCCGCTGTGGAGCAAGCACTAAGGCAAAAATGTGTTTAGTAAGAGCTGCTAATGAAACGAAGCGAAGGTTATCACCTTCTCTGGATCGTGATGAGTAATAGTCCCTGGTCTCTGCCTACCCCTCTGGGATACAGGCGTGGGGTTATGTTATGCCAATGAAGCAATGTTTTTAAAGACAACAAGGATTTTGTGAGAATTTTTATCAAGGAATTAGGGCGGCTTTTGTGGATTCGTGATATTTTATAATCGCTTCAGGACGTTTCTGATGCAGAGAATTTCCTTTACAAAGCAAATAAGCAACTGCACATTTTCCACACGGATGGAGATTCTCCAGACACAAAACATTGCTTCACAGTGGCAAATGGTATTGCTAATTATCTTTTTTACAAACGGTTTCGTGCTTCGCAAGGCTCGTTAAGCACTTGATGCCGGCTACCGTCGATAGATGGCAGTCGTTAAGTCAAGTCAGAGGCCTTAAGAAGACTGAAAACTTCTGACAGTAATACCAGCCACTAGTCTGCAAGCTTCCACCAATCCGGTCTTGACCCTCGTGGTGGAGTATGGCCTTTACCTTCCTCAGCGAAAAAACCCGTGCCCTTCGGTAGGGACATAATAATGCGTAGATGATGAACTGCAATTCTTTCAGAATGCTTAAATCCGCTATTTGACTCTCTTTTCAAGTAAGTCTTAAACGTTAAATAGCTCTTTCATTTGACCAAAATATTTTAGTTTATTTTTGAGGACCTAAAAGCAACATAAAAATATATTTTAAGACTTTATTTTCCTTAACAGCCAAAAATGTGGTCAGCTATTTTTGTCTATGGTTTGAAGTCCCAAAAACTTGTAAACAAAGTTTGACATTCAATTTTCTGTAAGTGATCTGTGAGCATAGTGAAATTACAACAACGCAACCATGATTTCATCGAGTTTACATCCAAAATATAGCAATTATCATTGTTGCATTGTTCGAGAATGCAATAACACGTCAATAAAGACCCCCGGGAAGTTGTGGATTCGTGTACCCAGTGAAATTAACATTCGAAAAACTTGTCTCAAACTTGCCAAAAGAGACCCCGACTCTTTATCAATTAAAACTCGGGTGTATTTATGTGAAGATCACTTTAATGTAAGTCCTATAATAATAAATGTCCGCTGGCTCTGGCTGAAAGATGTTTGTTTACAAACGGAAGATGCTTTCAACATGGCGGATAGCGTTTTCACCGTTCCGAATTAAAAGCGGAAACTATTTTTTTACTTTGCAAATTTTGCAAAGTATTTTGCTAAGTAAGTATGTATGCCATCCTGCATACTTACTTAGCAAAATCAATATATTTCGGATTCTAACGTTAAATACTTTATAGGAAATACTAATTTATCGCGTCAAATTTGATCCGAGTCAAACGGATTCAGATAGCAAGTTTCTGAGTAGCAGCCCGAATAAGTTTTTTCCAACCGTTGGATCGGCAGCCGCGGCTCGGCAAAGATGCCTATTTGAAGCGTGAGATATGAGAATTGTTTGCGGACAAAAATGGCAAACGGAAAGGTTTTTCGACCAGTCCGTGTTTGTCTAGCATACAAGCTTTGTCACGCAAAAATGGTGGACGGAAAGCCTTTGTGAATACGACCGCTTTATCGTAGTTGCAGGTCCCTTTGATGTAGTCGTTAGTGCTACAAAACCTACATATAATCGTAGTATACGTGATGTAAGAAAATACAAAAACCAGTGTTCCATAATTAATTATTGATCACGAGAATGTAATGAGCTGTTCCATACTATTTGGTGCATAAAAATGTAGAAGTTGATTGTAGAAAAGTAAAATAAAATTACCTCCTTAAGCTTTGCCAGATCTTTACGAAATCATGCTTTTCTCAAAAATTCTGAGTAATTTCAGGAACACGCTTTATTGCTCTTATAATTGAAGACTCTTAGACCTGCAAAACTCCTACTACATGCTGTACCTGTGACAGATGTTTTAGATGAAGTCAGCAAGCCAGACTTCTGCGCAATATTGTCTTCTCATTAGACCTTTTCTTCATTGGACATATTTTTCTCTTTTAAAAAACCTATTTAAAGGCTAAACATTCCACCCATGCCGGGATTCAAAGCCGCGACCTCTGGCTATCCGTGGAAAGAGCGCTGTCTTTCCAACTGAGCTAATGGGCGACTCAACGGCATCAGTGAAATTTCGAACCTCTTTACAATATTCTCTGTATTACGTACATGAATTTTTAGCCTCTAAATAGGTTTTTTAAAATTGCCCTTAGCACGGGTTATTGCATTAAACATAATATAATATTTTTCTCTATGAATTCTCTGAAGCGATCAGTTTCTGCTATCGCAGTTCAAGCCAACGCTGTAGAACTCCTGATATTATCAGATCATCGTCCCGGTGGTCTACCACCACTCCGCCTTATCCGAATAAACAATGCTGTGATTTAAGCGATATTGCCTTAACTCTGACCAAATTGGAGTAACATTTCAATCTCAACTGTATACTAAGATAAACAGAGGTCAGTATTGGACGATCGAGATTACGTCCATAATCAAATATGAGCCAGGTTCTAGAATCAAGTAAATGGATTATTGTTGATTAGAATAATATTAGCACAGCCACGGCTGGAATAACTTCAAATATAGCCCAAATAATATATTATTGAAATTGCAAGTTTGATGGCCTAATTGAAGCTAGAGAGTATTCATAAACCATAGTATCTTATTTGCCAATTTCTTAATTGGAAGTTCCGCTAAGTAAATAGTTAACTGTAGAGCTGTTTCTTCGGATATTTCAGATAAGAGCGTTACAGAGCGTTACTTCAAGTATTTAGTTAATGAAATTCTCAATTCCGAGACCGGTTCTATGACTAAGATGAGCAAAAACTTTTATTAAATGCCAAAAACGCATATAACAAGTAATAAAAACTGTTTTTATACGGATTTCACTCGTTTATTTTACATACTTACAATTTTCTGACGTTTCACGTGGCACCTGAAAAAGTGCCGAAACGTCGGAAAATTGTAAAAATGTAAAATAAACGATTAAAATCCGTATAAAAACTGTTTTTATTATTATACTATTTTTATTTTTAATGCACTAACCCGTGCTAAGGACAATTTTAAAAACCTATTTAGAGGCTAAAAATTCCACCCATGCCGGGATTCGAACCCGCAAACTCTGGCTATCCGTGCCAACGCTCTATCCAACTAAGCTAATGGGCGACTCACCGGCATCAGTGAAATTTCGAACCTCTTTACACTATTCTCTGTATTAAGTACAGGCAGCGACATCTGGCTGAAGTAGATTGCATCACTTACAGCCCCGACTACCTACTTTGCAGTTAGGTTTTAAAATCGGAATGATATCGCTGTACCCACATGATTAAACTATTTTTATTTTTAATGCACTAACCGTGCTAAGGACAATTTTAAAAACCTATTTAGAGGCTAAAAATTCCACCCATGCCGGGATTCGAACCCGCGACCTCTCCGTGCCAGCGCTCTATCCAACTGAGCTAATGGGCGACTCATGTTTTTATTATGTCTAGTGCTCGTGTTAACCTCAGAAAGTACTATATAACAAGTATTTAGAATCAAACAAGAAAATTGCCCCAAAACAATAAGGACGAATATAGCCTGAAGAAGAAGAATATAACTATGAAGTTTGGCAAGTGAAATAAGGTAATTACGTTTTGCCTAATAAATAATCGAGATTAGACCCGTTTAATATATAACTTCGTATCAAATCAAATCAAATCGTTTATTTTGACAAAAACTAACATGACATACTGTTACAGAGTATACCTATAAATAAATTACATGTTTTACTAAGTTATACAACTATATGGGTATCGCGAATCATTAAGAAATGCAGGTGCAAAACATAGCAAGATATAATAAACCTTTATTATACTTGAGTGCACACGAAACATTGAATAGGACATAACATAAGAAATAGCATGTACAAAGGCGAGCTTATCTCTGTAAGAGATTTCTTCCAGCATACTGTGTACCTATATAATACCTTAACATACCGTACCTTATACCTTTAGTATGAACCTGTATAATTTTGCATGCAGTGATTACTTTTAATTGGCTTGTATACTTGTCTTTAAGTTGATTTTAATTAAGCATTTTGTGAACGTGTTGGTATATAAGTTGTTAGTAATCCTAAATAAATAAAATAA
Source organism: Yponomeuta sedellus (assembly GCA_934045075.1). Classification (NCBI taxonomy): domain Eukaryota; kingdom Metazoa; phylum Arthropoda; class Insecta; order Lepidoptera; family Yponomeutidae; genus Yponomeuta; species Yponomeuta sedellus. The sequence continues at coordinate 616,999 of OW203743.1, forward strand.
AATTCAGGTGTAAACACCTATTTCGAGGCTTAAAAATTCCACCCATGCCGGGACTCGAACCCGCGACCTCTGGCTATCCGTGCCAGCGCTCTCCCAATTGAGCTAATGGGCGACTCACCGGCATCAGTGAAATTTCGAACCAATTCTCTCTGTATTACGTACAGGCAGCGACATCTGGCTGAAGTAATTTGCATCACTTGCAGCCCCGAGTACCTACTTTGCAGTTAGGTTCTTAGTACGGGTTAGTGCACTAAAAAGAATATAAATAAAAGTGTAATTAAATCACAAAAATATTTTAAAACCCTATTTAGAGGCTAAAAATTCCACCCATGCCGGGATTCGAACCCGCGACCTCTGGCTATCCGTGCCAGCGCTCTTCCAACTGAGCTAATGGGCGACTTACAGGGCAACTTGCGGATGCAAGTGATGCAAATTACTTTAGCCAGATGTCGTGTCGCTGCCTGTGCGTAATTCAGAGAATATTGTAAAGAGGTTCAAAATTTCACTGATGCCGGTGAGTCGCCCATTTGCTCAGTGGGAAGAGCGCTAGCACGGATAGCCAGAGGTCGCGGGTTCGAATGCCGGCATCGGATGAATTTTTAGCTTCTGAATAGGTTTTTTAAAAAGTGAAATAAGGTTAAGTATAACTGGTTTAGTATAACCCGTTTAATGTATAACTATGAATGGGTATCGCGAATCATTAAAAATATAAGTGTAATTAAATCATTACAAAAAATTGTTTCTTTAGTTCGGAAAAACAATGAAATAACTGCGAGACTCGATTCCTAATCTGTTTATATGTAAATTGCTACCTACAAATTTGTACGGAACCCTCGGTGTGCGAGTCCAACTCGCACTTCGTTTTTTTATTTCCTTTTTTATTGCAATACTCGCCCCAAGGTAGCGGCGGGTATTGATCCCGCTCCTGCTGGCTCGGAGCCAACTACCGACCGTGTCATCGGTGCAGCTCGCCCGCTGTACTGTTGACAGCTGATCAGCGTGTGCGCAAAAAATGACTGTAATTATTGGAATTGAAAAATTTTTATTTCACACAGATTAGAGAACATATGAATACTGTCGCTGGCTTAATGGCTTAATAATCTCGCTGCCTGTACGTAATACAGAGAATAGTGTAAAGAGGTTCAAAATTTCACTGATGCCGGTGAGTCGCCCATTGGCTCAATTGGTAGAGCGCTGGCACGGATAGCCAGAGATTGCGGGTTCGAATCCCGGCATGGGTGAAATTTTTAGCCTCTAAATAGGTTTTTAAATTTGAATACTATGAAAAATTAGAGACAATATTATGTGATAAAAAGGATAGGGCTCAGCTAAGTGCTGTGAGCGCAACCATCATCACAGCGCTGATTTAGCCCGTCCCTGTTCACACTGAATTAAATGTAATAAAAGTTAGTGGATAAAATTAAAGCCAGTACAATGCATGATTTGTATCTTTCGTAATAATCATGTAACTCTTGTTAACTAAGGACATTTTTTTTTTAAAACCTATTTACCCATGAGGTCGCGGGTTCGAGTCCCAGCATGGGTGGATTTTTTAGCCTCTAAATAGGTTTTTAAAATTGCCCTTAGCACGGGTTAAAACATTAAAAAGAACATAAGACATTTTTTGTCCATTTTTTCTCCAAAATCTACATAGATTTTGACATGGACACCTACTTTAACTTGTAACGTTAAATAAGTCACAGTTTCTGTTTACTTTTGAATAAAGTTTAGATAAGATAATTGTGTATATGAATACATTTTTTTACGTAGCCTCTATGTTTGTGTCCCACTGCTGGGCAAAGGCCTCGCCCGATTCAGTCCAGAGTTTTCTATCCTGGACCACCTCAGACCACCGCCACCCCTCCTATTTGAATACATGTAAATTAAATTTGTTACAATATCCTTATGCCCTGATTCCTGAATTAGGCGGGAACCTGTATCTCACGAGCTATAAAATACTTCGATTGATTGATTGTCTGCGATCCCCAACCCCCATGCCCAGCGTGGGGATTATGAGCATTACCCCCTATGATAGCACAACGCGCTCTTTAGGGGAGGGCTATGTCCAGCAGTGGACTAGTATAGCCTGACGACGACGATTGATTATATTACTTTTAATGCACTAACCCGTGCCAAGGACAATTTTAAAAACCTATTTAGAGGCTAAAACTTCCACCCATGCCGGGATTCAAACCCGCGACCTCTGGCTATCCATGCCAGCGCTCTTTCCAACTGAGCTAATGGGCGACTCACCGGCATCAGTGAAATTTCGAACCTCTTTACAATATTCTCTGTATTACGTACAGGCAGCGACGTCTGGCTGAAGTAATTTGCATCACTTGCAGCCCTGAGTACCTACTTTGCAGTTAGGTTTTACATCGGAATGATATCGATGTACCCACATGATTATATTATTTTTAATGCACTAACCCGTGCCAAGGACAATTTTAAGAACCTATTTACGACGATTGATTGTCCAATCTGTCTCATCGCCGCTTTCAACACGCTAAAGCAGACACGTCCCAAATATATAACAAAACTTATTTTCCCAACACCCGAGCCTCGGTGACCCAAGCTGTTCCCAACGTCACCGGGGCAGTTAGCTCGATATTAATTTACAAGTTTCGACACAATGCCAACGTAAGAATACTCTTTCTGGTTTGTTGTTTGTCATTTGGCCGACAGGTTGACTCGATATAAATTACCAAGTTTCGACACATCACCTTCGTTTCATAAACGTTTATAAGTCGTTGCATGCACGCACGCCGGTTCCGGTTACTTTTTATCTTTCCCTTTGCTAATACATTCACTATTTGGTCGATGTAAGTCCATCTGGGACGCCCCTTACCAGCCCTTCCGCTCACATTCGCAATATATATTTGTTTCGTCAGTCTTTCTTCCTTCATCCTCTTCCCATGTCCAAACCAACACAACATTCCTTTCTCAATTCTAGTCACTACATCCTCTATCAGTCCACAACGTTCTCTAATCAGACTATTGCGTATCCTGTCATTCAAAGTAACACTACACATACTTCTCAAGGAACACATTTCTACTGCATTAATTTTACTTTCTTGCTTCTTTTGCCACACCCACGTCTCGCTACATAATGTACGTATGTTTAATGTACGTATACATTAAAAAAAAAAAAAAAAATCATCAAACAAATTTCATTCCATTTTAAAATTTGCAAGCAGCTCATAAAATATGCAAGTATATTATTTTCACGTTTGTACGTCCCTTAGATTAAAACTCACTACAAGAAGAGGCGCGTTTGATCTCAAGTTATTCAATCTGGCCTTGCTCGGAATAATTTTGTTTTGTTTCTATTTTCGGTCGTTTGTAAATCACGGAGATAGCGCTGAGTGCTTAGTGCGAGTTTGACATATCCAATCGAATAACTTTACTACCGCGTTAATCGAGCATTGAGTAGTGAGTATGAGTAAGTTAACCGTTCGAACTGGCAAAACGCTGTCACAGTACATCTCGCACTCGCGTTTATTCGTGTTTTGGCTGGTAAACGTGTTCACTTCTCAACGTAAACCATTACAACTTGCACTCAGCAATTTTAATTTCCATACTTGTCGCTAGGTGGCGCTTCCTCGATGCCACAGAAATATGAGTTTACGTTAACGCGATCGAGTACTTAAAAAACTCGCACTAAGCACTCTGTTTCTCAAAAGCCTTCAGAAAAGAAATGTACCTACTGTACCTATTGTTAGTCTGGCAGTATCACTTCTGATTAACGATGAGCGATTATGAATGGTACATATTGTTATTGATTTAATTTAAATATACTTGAGCCAAATTATGCTTTTGCCGTATGCATGTGATTTTTTTACGTTACTAAGAGTAATATTATTTTACCATGTGATACGAAGCGCTCGTGCCCAAGTTGAACAAAGTTATTGGAATCAATCACTTGAGTTAAGCAACAACAGGCGCGGTCAGGTGCAGAATAAGTCTTGTGACTACCGCTAGTGGCATTTTTTCGGCTGTCGCCGGTGGTCATGTAATAGCAGTTGTCATGTCGGAGGCATTATGGCCTTGATAACTTCTGACAGTAAGGCCCGCCACTGTCTTTTATTTCTCCACCAACCCAGACTTGGCCCCCGTGGTGAAGTACGGCCTAGCCTTCCTGCAATGCAGGAAGAGACCCGTGCCCCAGCAGTGGGGATATATTAGGGTTGATATCGACGTCTCCGTTTGTTCCAAGAGCGAAAATAATTTATCTCCTGAAATGTTGGTCGCGGACGCAGACGGGTAATGTTTTATGTATTTGGGTTTTTGATCGTTCATTTTCCTGTTCTTTGAAAAATCTAATCACACGCATACAACGTACTTCAAAGCAGTAATTTTACTCGTCAAAACAAAATCTTATATCACGGGCTCGTATCTAAAATCGCAATAAAAGGCTGAGATAAAAAATAACCCGGAATAAGTATTAAAGTACCCGGAGCAGGCGTGCGTGCATGCAACAACTTATGTATGTACAGTACTACACATCATAAAAGTCCCTTCGGGAATCTACGTTCGCGCAGACTAGGAAGAAGTGTAACGTAAGTACCCGAAGCTATAAGTACATTCAACATGATTTTTAACCGATACGGTTAAGGTGAAGAATTTATTGCCGCAGTAGCGCTACCTATATCGCTCACGCAATTGCCAAACTAATAGTCACCTGCATCGATGACGTTGAATCAACCAATAGCAACAAAGGCGCGCGGCCTGCCACAAAATGAAACTATCTGATTGATCGATCAACTTGCAGTACATCCAAAATTTTGTCATCTGCGCAGCTACATCCGCGAGACTTATTTCTTGTGTAGCACTGTACGTTGATGAAGCGAAGGTGATCTGTCAGGATCGTGGCAAGTGGCAGTCCTTGGTCTCTGCCTACCCCTCTGGGACACACTCATGAGGTTTTTTTTTTTTTTTGTTTAAGGTAATACTGCCACCATTCATTTCGTGGCAACCTTTTTGTCATTTAATTAAAATATCTATAACTACAATATAAAGTTTTCCTGCGTTACATTTGCTGTAGTAATTAATATTATAATAAATAAAACTTGTCTAGTAGTTATTGTTTATTCTTATGCTAATGGGTTCTGTAACGGACCAAGGTCCATACAAGTGCTCACGATCGTTGATATAAATTTGAATTGTGTTCTATGCGAGTTTCGTTCGAGATAGGTTACTTAGTAAAATCGCGGTAACACAATTTAACGAGATTGATTAGGTAGGTAGGCACTTTAGTCGTTGGAAGGTCCTTAACATTAAAGTTAGGCATTACAATAAATCTATAAATACAACAAATAAGTTTCGTAGCGGGGACGCTTTCTGGGGATTTGTTGAGGTTTGGTTGTGTACTAATCGACATTTCCGTTATTAGTCATAAAAAGAAAGGAAAAACATTCCGCTTGCTGAGTGAGGCTGGGTTCGATCCCGCGGCCTTCCGGTGGAGATCGGCGTCTGTCGCCGCTGGGCCAATTTGCATTTAATCAAAACAAAATTATGCAATAGGATTCTTTATGTAGTAGTCTATTCGAAGAATGAAATACAGCTAGACATTATTTTGTTTACTAACAGGGTTTGTTATACCTAGATTAAATTGTGCAACAAGAATTTAGGGATGACTGAATAAATAGTGGGATAAAATAATAAGTTACAACGACATCTGCAGTGGACGAACGCACAACTAATAGACTATCGATTGGAAAAAAATCGTCCGCTACCTATCACTTGTGACACGGCATTTCATCCTAACAGATAGATGGCGCTATCGGCGGCTGGGAAGTAGATTCCCTTTAACTGCTTTCAAATCAAATGTTAATTGCTATCACTATTAAAATAGTAGATTATAAGTACAAATTTCAATATCTTTCTTGTTTTTGCACGTGCTTGTAGATTTTAAAAGCATTTATTTACCTAGAAGTTAAGTAGGTAAAATTCCGTGTTGAGGTAATGTTATGGTTATCAAAGTATACTGAGTTATTCACAGCGATTTTATGTTAGTGATTTGAAGACAGAAAACCCTACACTAAAGATATAAATAAGAATAATCTCTAAAACATTTAATTTAGCCCCTACCTAGGAGAGAATAGAATCACTAAACGATAATTATTGTTACGTTTAAACTCTGTAGTATGTCGATAATACATATTGTTATGAAGGGAAACTAATTTATAACACACCGATGTAACATCAGAGACTTGGTAAAAGTATTATATTCACTTAAACAATAAAAATTACTAAAACTTATAATCAATCAAATAACTACTAACTCCATCTAGGTGAGAATGGGTTCACTAAACTTTCTTCAATCCTACTTTCAATTTCTTTAAAAAGCTTTTAATATGTCTTGTCATGAAAGAAAACTAATGTATAACGCACCGATGTAATATTAGAGACTTTGTATAAGTAATATATTCACTTAAACAATTAATTTAATAAAACTCAATAGATCAAAATAACTACTAGCTCCATCTAGCCAAGACTGAGATCACTAAATGTTCTTTACGGCTACATTCAGAGGTTATTAATGTGTCTTGTCGTGAAAGGAAACTAATTTAGAGCATATTGATGTAATATTACAAATCTCTGTAAAAAAAATGGTCTATTCACAAAAACAAAATAAATAAAGCTCATAATTAATCAATCAAAGAACATCTACTTTCTTTTGAGAACCTATCTAGGCTAGTGTTGGGGTTGAATGATTTAAACAAAAGAAAAGGAACTCGAATGATTCCCTTCATATCCCTTTTAATATCTTGATCACCTAAACGTAATCTCGTATGATAATCAATCATAAACTCAATGTCTATAAAAGAACGTGAGAGTAGGTGTACCACATGGTCTCATTCCGTTCCGCGTTAGTAACCGGCGGCGCCGACTGCCGAGACACGTACCTACAGTTAGGCGAGTGACGCACGTATTTGGTAGGTGTAGTGCGGAGATCGGACGGTACGCGGGTTCGATTCCGTTCAACTTTTTTAAAACAACCATGCACGTCGCTTGGGACAGTATGGGACTAATGTTGTAATGTATGTTTCTGTTGTATAACAGTTATTATTCTTAACATAATTTGTCCAAGGTAGTAATTTCTATTTTGATTGTTTATTGATTTTCTTTCATGGCTCTATGCCTTCGATAGTCTTGTCACGTTATTTATTTCAATAAAATCAAAATTTCAAAGTATAGTAACTTAATACCATAATATTTGCGAATGGTGTAATTATTTATAATTGTTGCTAGAGGGATAGCTAAAGTTGTTACTCGTAAATTGGAATGAAACATGACATGTAATATATTAAGTCACGAACTGCTAAGAGCTATTTATTCAATGTTCGGGAAAGGAATTGAATCATTCATCACTTTTGAAATGTAGCATTTAGGGCATCCCTAATAATTAAATATTGTTGAACGCAGCTTCTTCTCGTATTCATACAGGGTTGCGTGTGTGAGTTTAGAGTATTGCTGTATTGGTGGATTGTAGTTCTCCGATTAGCCGATTCCGGTTTGGGCGCCACTGGTTGCCGCGGCGCCTACTAAAATGATTATAACGTTTCAATTCGCAATTGTAGCCTAAGTAGAGTATTTCTAGGTAAATCTGTACTAAATTGAAAGGATGTTTTAACACAAACATTACGCTAAACCTTTATATTAACAGAAGTTAGTTAGTTGTCCGTAAGCATTGTGCCGCAGGTCAGTGGTGTGTTGGAATAAATTGTTAAGAAGAAATTATTGTAGACAAATCAATTAAACAGGAAATATCGAGATAAATAAATAGAAAATAAATAATGTATTACATTAAGACACAGGAAATTAATTTACAAAATATCAAAACATTAAAGTTCTGAAACGAGATGGAGGTGGATTTCGGCTGGCCAATCGGGTGTCATTAGGTTTCATGATGGGTTAGACAAAGCGGAATTGGTAGCGGAGCCATCTTGGACGCGCGGGGTTGTTTCGCGAGGCTATAAAAAGGCCGAGGCGCCAACGGCGCGCACGCATTCTGGACCAGGAAATTCAATAGTACGTACACCTATTCCGCTCGTAGGAAATTTCGCCATTTTGTGTGAATTTATTGGAACTGGGGAGTTTCGATTGCATTTAAATTCGGTAATAGGAAAGTGGCTTTGGATTTGTGACCTAGCATCATCTGTGGGCATTGCGTTCTAGTGTATCAGCCCTGGTGTGAAGTCTCAGGTTTAGAGGTACTTTCGGAGCTAGGGAATTAGATTTGAAAGTAAAAAGTGTAAATGTTAGGAACGGTTTTGGTGAGTATTCCGTACAATTAGCTAGAAGGTTTCCGCGTAAAAATATGGTTTTCAGCATTTGTGATTAGTGTAGCTTCCGCGAAATAAATTGTGAACTAACCCTTTTTCTCCACAGTACAGCGTTTTGGGGAAATAAATGTGTGCAAAACAAAACTCTCGGTGGCAAGGGCATGTTAGGGATAGGCCGTGTGGCTAGCCTTTGTCGAATACCTACTCGACTCGATGTAGGCACACGAGGTTATCAATGACATGTCTGCGCCATAGCTTTCAGAGGTTTGCATCATATTTAATTCCGCATACAAACGTGTGAATTTAGAGCGAATTCACTTGGTAGCCTTATACAGTTGATTTGACAGACTAAATGAGGAATTCCAATATCTAGCTCTGCTTACTATGCTACGGCTGAATCTGAGTCTGCTTTGGTTGAAAGGTTTAAAGAATCCCTTCACCGGAGGTGTGCCCAATTTAGTTTATTTGTAAAACAATTTTCCTATATAATTACATGTCATAATTAATTACTTAATTGAGATAATTTCATATTAATTATCTAGCTTGAAAATTGGGTTAAAATGCTTCTTGTGAATGTGGTGTTAGATCTCCTTCCACTAGCATTTGTGGTATAGCAATTTTCCCCCTGCTATTTCCCTGCGTGACAGACGATTCCAGCCCTCTGGCACTTTGCACCCATAACATATCTATGTATTATATTCCGTATATTCTTACCCTGTAAGTGGTACCGATCCCATAAACCACTTACGCATACACACCCTAGGCTACACACTCTGGCCGGCCAGAAAGTCTGAAAGGTAACTGCGTCAAGTCAGTCCTTAGCACGAGTTAGTGCATTAAAAAGAATTTAATGACTTGAAACAGTTAGGTTTTCCGGAGTTAGGGAGGATAGCGATAGGCAATAGCTGTGACTAGGGAAACACCATAGGCACTCACACATACACACGATTAAATATAAATGGGGTTTGCTTTGCTGAAACAATTTGTTTGGTGGTTAAATTCATTAGCTTACTGGGCTGGGAATGTTAGGTAGACCCCCCTTTTTCTTCCAGGGTCTCCAGAGTTGAATGATGAGAGTAAGTATTTCCCCAGCTCCCCACCTATGCGGTCATTATTCGTCTGTTAGGATCATTTTAAATTAACAAAGAAGTGAATTGGTGTCTCCTCAATGTTTCCTATTGAAGCTATTAAATCAAGTAGATAAAAGCGTTACGTTTAATGTCTCGATTAAATTAGGGTAAGGTAGGTAAATCTGTCTAAACCCGTTAGAAAATTATAGCATTTTAATTCTGATTTGGTACCTACTAAACGTATTGTTTACAACTTCTGTCAACATTTAATATCAATGATTGTTAGATAACACTAGGTGTGAGCTTCTGTGCATATTAACCTAACAGTGACATTTCCATCGAACTAAGGAATAGGTTTAGAGCGATGCGGTACCTTTATAATAGCTGTCTAACTCGTGACCTTCGGGTCATTCAACTCTTGCGTTTATGTAGGTAGGTGCGTACTTTTCTCGACCGAAGTTATGTAGGTATGTTACGTTTGTAATAGATCATATAGGTACTTACTACTGAATGGGAACACATAGGCGGCATATACGCAATATAGGGTGTCCAGTATATAGGGTGGTAAACTACGGTTTATATTATGTAACGTTTGTTAGTAGATTATAATTATACTATATAGGAACGCATAGTCCGAATATAGTCGCGATATAGGGTGTCCAATATATAGGGTTACCAAATTACGGATTATGATAGGCAATGAAAGGACGTTATGGGACGTTAGTGAGTAGTTAGAAGCCACTATAGGCTTTTTAATAGTAAGGCTTATTTTTGTAGTAGGTATATTGACTTAATTCTTGGCATTATCTCATGGTTGCGTGGGTTCGGCTGAGATGTTTCAGTTTGGTCAGCTTCGATGAAGTTGTTCCAAAGTACTTTGTGCATTGGTCTACCTACCTCACTCACACTCTTCTGCCAATGCATTGTACTACTGAACATCCCTTTGCCGTTTCTTACGTTAATTGTGTGTAATGACCTGGGTCTTAAGACTTTTATACCTAATTATGCTTATTGTGCGTTTATTATATTTATTTCCTTCTGAAGACTTGTGCTTTAGTATCATTCATAGTTGCGTTGGTTTGGCCAGATTGTTTCAGTGTTGGTAGGCTTCAATGAAGTCTTTCCCAACGTACTTTGTGCATTTGGTTACATACCTCTCTCTCTCACTCTTCTGCCAATGCATTGTACTGCTGGACGTCTCTTTGCCAATTCCTGCGTTAATTGTGTGTGATACTTAAGGCATATACGTAGTTAGGTTATTATATTTATTTTGGGAATATGTACAGATTTTATCGTTAGTATTTTCTTTAGTTGATTGATTTTTCCTATAGTGGCATTTCATGGTTGCGTGAGTTTGGCCAGATTGTTTCAGTGTTGGTAAGCTTCGGTGAAGTCTTTTCCAACGTACTTTGTGCATTTGGTTACCTACCTACCTCTCTCACTTTCGTCGACTGCCAATGCATTGTACTGCTGAACGTCGCTTTGCCAATTCTCGCGTAATTATGTATGTCTACTTGAGGAATAGACTCGGGATAATGAATCACTGTACCTATTCTTATTTCTAGTCTGTCATAGTTTATTATTTATAAGTATATATTAACAGTATAACGTAGTGGTGGCCATACCCCATCCAGGGTAGATATAATTAGCTCTATCAACTAGTAGATAACCGAGTATTGTACTCATTTCATATTAATCCGTTCTTATCTACCTAGTTGGCTAATAATGTCTGTCTTAACCGGCCTTTTGGTAGGGGACGTTATACTATAACACTCACGTGTTTGCTGTATGACATTTGGTTTATTTAGTACTTTTATATTTTATTTATTTAGAAGTAGTTTTGTAAGAGTTACATATTTCATCTTAGTTTTATTTCTTTTAACTTAATGTCAGCTTAACTTGTTATCTATTTATTTTATTCTAAATCATATCTTGCTTTCGCTTATTTCATTCGCTTGATCGCTGTTTTCATTTATATTTATTTGCTTGAAGCTAACCTTTGGTTTTTGTTCATTCCTTTAAATTCTGCTTATGTATTTAAACGGATCTCTAGCACACTCTCGTTACTCAATCTCATATCCTAAAAGAGCTTAGGTTACTAATACGTTCACAACGAAGGGTTCTCATTAGACTAGACGATCACAGTTGGCCATTAGAGTGTTTTGCATCATAGCTTCTTTTAGCAGGTTAATTATTATTGTACGTATTTTCTTCTTAAGTGGGTTAAAGTCTTTTTTTACGCGGGGTGGGTGTTACAATATGGTGTTGCCGTGACCATGATGTTTAAGATTGAGTAGCTTATATATTTGATGCAAAATATTCCTTTTTCTTTTCATTATCGTTGGCTTTATGCCACAATTTGATGTTCGTGAAATGGAAAGGTTTGAGATTGACGATGGGGGTGTGATTGAGATCCGTTTATATGCTTTCGTAAAGATTTTTGGATGCGTACGCGAATGAAACTAAATATTTTATTCGCGTATGGATCGATTAATCTAATTGCTACTTGTAATCATGTTAGTTCGACTAGCGTTCCATAGCGTCTTTTGGTTTCCAACTAAATTACTTAATTTTAAAGCAGAAACTGTAGTTCGTTAGACACATTTTATTCTGTTAAAGTTACACGGTTCATTTGTTAATTAGGTATAGGTATGTCAACGGTTTTTTATTCGGGGGGTTGTATGAAACTATATTTTAAGCCACACTTAGTTACGTTCATTGGGAAGCTAGGGCAAATAATATTTTTAATTTAGTAAACTAATAAACCTATTAGGAAATTAATAAAAGGAACTTTGCTTAATTTTATCAGCTTTATCAGCCAATTTTATTAACCTAGGGTATTTTCGTATGGGGGTTGCCTAAGTATAGAAGTATCCTAGGATTTTTAATTGACTTTCCTTATGAATATTGTCTGTTTAATATTTAAACTTGCTTTTGTTTTAAATTAATTAATTTGGTTTACTTATTTTATGCTGGTTTGATAATTATCTTTTTTTTCAAGATATTCATTTGGCGGAAACAAGTCTTTCATTTGGGAGGTTGTAGTAAAAGGAAATATAAATAACAAAGTTTTCTTGGCGGGGGGTTGCTCTTATAGTAGGTATTATTAAGAATCTAGTTTTGCGTAATTCGGTAGGTTTCGTAATTCAGCGGTTGCGTTAATAAAGACTTATTATTTTAATTATTAGTAGGTATTTAGAGCTGTGATTTGTTCTATTAACAAAAAAAAATATGATATTTTAAACAACATTTGGATATTTCGTTATTTCTTATTTTACTTAATAAATTATTTTATAAAAAAAAAAACACTTTTTGTTTGATTTTGGTAGTCCACGTATAGTAAACAATGAATAATATTAAAAAATAAAAACAGTCATGTTTTGTTTTAATAATCCGCGTACAGTAAACGATAAAAGTAGATAATCGAACATTCTTAAACGGCACTATTATTATTAATTTTCTTATAACTTGCGTTTACCCAAATATCTTTGTTAGTAAAAACCGAATGCGGAATAATTTAATCGGGTTATAATTTGATTATTTAATTTTCGTCGTTGACTGTACATTTAAAACCCAGGTAATTAAAAAGGTTTTGAAAGGTATTCTGGTAATGAAATTTTGAGGTATTGTGTACGGTAATCAAGGTAATTCAAGGTATTGTGTAAGGTAAAAAAAAAAAAAAATCTTGCGTCTCATAACGTCTGTCAATAGATATATTTGCGGTCGTGGGCTTTGTTTAAATAAATTTGTTTATTTTATGCCGCGGTAATAAAAAAAGTATTTGTCTGCGAAGAGTTGATTCGCTTAATTCTCAGGCTTCATATATCAGTATGAAAACAAGTAAGAGTATGTTTGGGTATAATTCAATGGATGAGGAAGGAATTAGTTGATTTATAAAGAAAGATAATGAAAGAGGGGCTTGAATGGAAGTTCTAGAGTTCGGTGAATCGGTCTAACGCAGATAACTTGTTTTATTATGTTTCTGAATACAGCACACACCTCAATCGGATACAAATACATCTTTTGGTTTTCATTTTAAAGTAATTTAAATTGTATTTGTATCCCGGACTCCACAAGAAGCTAAGAACTAGTTTCGGCAACTACACAAGCTCCAGAAGCGAAGATGTTGTCGATTGGGGATTTTAATTGATTAATATCGTTTGTTTGATAGCTTTCGGTAGTGATCTCACAGCTGATTGTTATTTGAGGCTATTGTAAGAGTCGGTTCTATTACCGGTGCACGCTTGCTCTTGGGGAGGCCTCCCCTTTGGAGTTTAATGCGAGTGTATCTGGTAGTTAGTAGTCGGTGCCTTCGGGCTGTCCTGCCTCACAACCAGGATCTCTTTATCAAGGTCTTAAATGATAGGCTGGGTTAAAAGCTGCTAAGCGATCCGAATAAAACGGTGTCGATTGAAATTTCACGTAGTCAATTATCCGAAGAGTCTGGTTGAAAAACGAAACTCATTCATTCCGTCACATTTGGAAAATAGTGAAACAAGAAGGTAATTAGTAATTTTAAAGCAAAAATATTCTCGTGATCACTTATGTTTTATTAAAAATTTGATAACGACAGGTCTTATCCAAATTTTGGGGGTTGATTGTAACGGACCAAGGTCCATACAAGTGCTCACGATCGTTGATATAAATTTGAATTGTGTTCTGTGCGAGTTTCGTTCGAGATAGGTTACTTAGTAAAATCGCGGTAACACAATTTAACGAGATTGATTAGGTAGGTAGGCACTTTAGTCGTTGGAAGGTCCTTAACATTAAAGTTAGGCATTACAATAAATCTATAAATACAACAAATAAGTTTCGTAGCGGGGACGCTTTCTGGGGATTTGTTGAGGTTTGGTTGTGTACTAATCGACATTTCCGTTATTAGTCATAAAAAGAAAGGAAAAACATTCCGCTTGCTGAGTGAGGCTGGGTTCGATCCCGCGGCCTTCCGGTGGAGATCGGCGTCTGTCGCCGCTGGGCCAATTTGCATTTAATCAAAACAAAATTATGCAATAGGATTCTTTATGTAGTAGTCTATTCGAAGAATGAAATACAGCTAGACATTATTTTGTTTACTAACAGGGTTTGTTATACCTAGATTAAATTGTGCAACAAGAATTTAGGGATGACTGAATAAATAGTGGGATAAAATAATAAGTTACAACGACATCTGCAGTGGACGAACGCACAACTAATAGACTATCGATTGGAAAAAAATCGTCCGCTACCTATCACTTGTGACACGGCATTTCATCCTAACAGATAGATGGCGCTATCGGCGGCTGGGAAGTAGATTCCCTTTAACTGCTTTCAAATCAAATGTTAATTGCTATCACTATTAAAATAGTAGATTATAAGTACAAATTTCAATATCTTTCTTGTTTTTGCACGTGCTTGTAGATTTTAAAAGCATTTATTTACCTAGAAGTTAAGTAGGTAAAATTCCGTGTTGAGGTAATGTTATGGTTATCAAAGTATACTGAGTTATTCACAGCGATTTTATGTTAGTGATTTGAAGACAGAAAACCCTACACTAAAGATATAAATAAGAATAATCTCTAAAACATTTAATTTAGCCCCTACCTAGGAGAGAATAGAATCACTAAACGATAATTATTGTTACGTTTAAACTCTGTAGTATGTCGATAATACATATTGTTATGAAGGGAAACTAATTTATAACACACCGATGTAACATCAGAGACTTGGTAAAAGTATTATATTCACTTAAACAATAAAAATTACTAAAACTTATAATCAATCAAATAACTACTAACTCCATCTAGGTGAGAATGGGTTCACTAAACTTTCTTCAATCCTACTTTCAATTTCTTTAAAAAGCTTTTAATATGTCTTGTCATGAAAGAAAACTAATGTATAACGCACCGATGTAATATTAGAGACTTTGTATAAGTAATATATTCACTTAAACAATTAATTTAATAAAACTCAATAGATCAAAATAACTACTAGCTCCATCTAGCCAAGACTGAGATCACTAAATGTTCTTTACGGCTACATTCAGAGGTTATTAATGTGTCTTGTCGTGAAAGGAAACTAATTTAGAGCATATTGATGTAATATTACAAATCTCTGTAAAAAAAATGGTCTATTCACAAAAACAAAATAAATAAAGCTCATAATTAATCAATCAAAGAACATCTACTTTCTTTTGAGAACCTATCTAGGCTAGTGTTGGGGTTGAATGATTTAAACAAAAGAAAAGGAACTCGAATGATTCCCTTCATATCCCTTTTAATATCTTGATCACCTAAACGTAATCTCGTATGATAATCAATCATAAACTCAATGTCTATAAAAGAACGTGAGAGTAGGTGTACCACATGGTCTCATTCCGTTCCGCGTTAGTAACCGGCGGCGCCGACTGCCGAGACACGTACCTACAGTTAGGCGAGTGACGCACGTATTTGGTAGGTGTAGTGCGGAGATCGGACGGTACGCGGGTTCGATTCCGTTCAACTTTTTTAAAACAACCATGCACGTCGCTTGGGACAGTATGGGACTAATGTTGTAATGTATGTTTCTGTTGTATAACAGTTATTATTCTTAACATAATTTGTCCAAGGTAGTAATTTCTATTTTGATTGTTTATTGATTTTCTTTCATGGCTCTATGCCTTCGATAGTCTTGTCACGTTATTTATTTCAATAAAATCAAAATTTCAAAGTATAGTAACTTAATACCATAATATTTGCGAATGGTGTAATTATTTATAATTGTTGCTAGAGGGATAGCTAAAGTTGTTACTCGTAAATTGGAATGAAACATGACATGTAATATATTAAGTCACGAACTGCTAAGAGCTATTTATTCAATGTTCGGGAAAGGAATTGAATCATTCATCACTTTTGAAATGTAGCATTTAGGGCATCCCTAATAATTAAATATTGTTGAACGCAGCTTCTTCTCGTATTCATACAGGGTTGCGTGTGTGAGTTTAGAGTATTGCTGTATTGGTGGATTGTAGTTCTCCGATTAGCCGATTCCGGTTTGGGCGCCACTGGTTGCCGCGGCGCCTACTAAAATGATTATAACGTTTCAATTCGCAATTGTAGCCTAAGTAGAGTATTTCTAGGTAAATCTGTACTAAATTGAAAGGATGTTTTAACACAAACATTACGCTAAACCTTTATATTAACAGAAGTTAGTTAGTTGTCCGTAAGCATTGTGCCGCAGGTCAGTGGTGTGTTGGAATAAATTGTTAAGAAGAAATTATTGTAGACAAATCAATTAAACAGGAAATATCGAGATAAATAAATAGAAAATAAATAATGTATTACATTAAGACACAGGAAATTAATTTACAAAATATCAAAACATTAAAGTTCTGAAACGAGATGGAGGTGGATTTCGGCTGGCCAATCGGGTGTCATTAGGTTTCATGATGGGTTAGACAAAGCGGAATTGGTAGCGGAGCCATCTTGGACGCGCGGGGTTGTTTCGCGAGGCTATAAAAAGGCCGAGGCGCCAACGGCGCGCACGCATTCTGGACCAGGAAATTCAATAGTACGTACACCTATTCCGCTCGTAGGAAATTTCGCCATTTTGTGTGAATTTATTAGAACTGGGGAGTTTCGATTGCATTTAAATTCGGTAATAGGAAAGTGGCTTTGGATTTGTGACCTAGCATCATCTGTGGGCATTGCGTTCTAGTGTATCAGCCCTGGTGTGAAGTCTCAGGTTTAGAGGTACTTTCGGAGCTAGGGAATTAGATTTGAAAGTAAAAAGTGTAAATGTTAGGAACGGTTTTGGTGAGTATTCCGTACAATTAGCTAGAAGGTTTCCGCGTAAAAATATGGTTTTCAGCATTTGTGATTAGTGTAGCTTCCGCGAAATAAATTGTGAACTAACCCTTTTTCTCCACAGTACAGCGTTTTGGGGAAATAAATGTGTGCAAAACAAAACTCTCGGTGGCAAGGGCATGTTAGGGATAGGCCGTGTGGCTAGCCTTTGTCGAATACCTACTCGACTCGATGTAGGCACACGAGGTTATCAATGACATGTCTGCGCCATAGCTTTCAGAGGTTTGCATCATATTTAATTCCGCATACAAACGTGTGAATTTAGAGCGAATTCACTTGGTAGCCTTATACAGTTGATTTGACAGACTAAATGAGGAATTCCAATATCTAGCTCTGCTTACTATGCTACGGCTGAATCTGAGTCTGCTTTGGTTGAAAGGTTTAAAGAATCCCTTCACCGGAGGTGTGCCCAATTTAATTTATTTGTAAAACAATTTTCCTATATAATTACATGTCATAATTAATTACTTAATTGAGATAATTTCATATTAATTATCTAGCTTGAAAATTGGGTTAAAATGCTTCTTGTGAATGTGGTGTTAGATCTCCTTCCACTAGCATTTGTGGTATAGCAATTTTCCCCCTGCTATTTCCCTGCGTGACAGACGATTCCAGCCCTCTGGCACTTTGCACCCATAACATATCTATGTATTATATTCCGTATATTCTTACCCTGTAAGTGGTACCGATCCCATAAACCACTTACGCATACACACCCTAGGCTACACACTCTGGCCGGCCAGAAAGTCTGAAAGGTAACTGCGTCAAGTCAGTCCTTAGCACGAGTTAGTGCATTAAAAAGAATTTAATGACTTGAAACAGTTAGGTTTTCCGGAGTTAGGGAGGATAGCGATAGGCAATAGCTGTGACTAGGGAAACACCATAGGCACTCACACATACACACGATTAAATATAAATGGGGTTTGCTTTGCTGAAACAATTTGTTTGGTGGTTAAATTCATTAGCTTACTGGGCTGGGAATGTTAGGTAGACCCCCCTTTTTCTTCCAGGGTCTCCAGAGTTGAATGATGAGAGTAAGTATTTCCCCAGCTCCCCACCTATGCGGTCATTATTCGTCTGTTAGGATCATTTTAAATTAACAAAGAAGTGAATTGGTGTCTCCTCAATGTTTCCTATTGAAGCTATTAAATCAAGTAGATAAAAGCGTTACGTTTAATGTCTCGATTAAATTAGGGTAAGGTAGGTAAATCTGTCTAAACCCGTTAGAAAATTATAGCATTTTAATTCTGATTTGGTACCTACTAAACGTATTGTTTACAACTTCTGTCAACATTTAATATCAATGATTGTTAGATAACACTAGGTGTGAGCTTCTGTGCATATTAACCTAACAGTAACATTTCCATCGAACTAAGGAATAGGTTTAGAGCGATGCGGTACCTTTATAATAGCTGTCTAACTCGTGACCTTCGGGTCATTCAACTCTTGCGTTTATGTAGGTAGGTGCGTACTTTTCTCGACCGAAGTTATGTAGGTATGTTACGTTTGTAATAGATCATATAGGTACTTACTACTGAATGGGAACACATAGGCGGCATATACGCAATATAGGGTGTCCAGTATATAGGGTGGTAAACTACGGTTTATATTATGTAACGTTTGTTAGTAGATTATAATTATACTATATAGGAACGCATAGTCCGAATATAGTCGCGATATAGGGTGTCCAATATATAGGGTTACCAAATTACGGATTATGATAGGCAATGAAAGGACGTTATGGGACGTTAGTGAGTAGTTAGAAGCCACTATAGGCTTTTTAATAGTAAGGCTTATTTTTGTAGTAGGTATATTGACTTAATTCTTGGCATTATCTCATGGTTGCGTGGGTTCGGCTGAGATGTTTCAGTTTGGTCAGCTTCGATGAAGTTGTTCCAAAGTACTTTGTGCATTGGTCTACCTACCTCACTCACACTCTTCTGCCAATGCATTGTACTACTGAACATCCCTTTGCCGTTTCTTACGTTAATTGTGTGTAATGACCTGGGTCTTAAGACTTTTATACCTAATTATGCTTATTGTGCGTTTATTATATTTATTTCCTTCTGAAGACTTGTGCTTTAGTATCATTCATAGTTGCGTTGGTTTGGCCAGATTGTTTCAGTGTTGGTAGGCTTCAATGAAGTCTTTCCCAACGTACTTTGTGCATTTGGTTACATACCTCTCTCTCTCACTCTTCTGCCAATGCATTGTACTGCTGGACGTCTCTTTGCCAATTCCTGCGTTAATTGTGTGTGATACTTAAGGCATATACGTAGTTAGGTTATTATATTTATTTTGGGAATATGTACAGATTTTATCGTTAGTATTTTCTTTAGTTGATTGATTTTTCCTATAGTGGCATTTCATGGTTGCGTGAGTTTGGCCAGATTGTTTCAGTGTTGGTAAGCTTCGGTGAAGTCTTTTCCAACGTACTTTGTGCATTTGGTTACCTACCTACCTCTCTCACTTTCGTCGACTGCCAATGCATTGTACTGCTGAACGTCGCTTTGCCAATTCTCGCGTAATTATGTATGTCTACTTGAGGAATAGACTCGGGATAATGAATCACTGTACCTATTCTTATTTCTAGTCTGTCATAGTTTATTATTTATAAGTATATATTAACAGTATAACGTAGTGGTGGCCATACCCCATCCAGGGTAGATATAATTAGCTCTATCAACTAGTAGATAACCGAGTATTGTACTCATTTCATATTAATCCGTTCTTATCTACCTAGTTGGCTAATAATGTCTGTCTTAACCGGCCTTTTGGTAGGGGACGTTATACTATAACACTCACGTGTTTGCTGTATGACATTTGGTTTATTTAGTACTTTTATATTTTATTTATTTAGAAGTAGTTTTGTAAGAGTTACATATTTCATCTTAGTTTTATTTCTTTTAACTTAATGTCAGCTTAACTTGTTATCTATTTATTTTATTCTAAATCATATCTTGCTTTTGCTTATTTCATTCGCTTGATCGCTGTTTTCATTTATATTTATTTGCTTGAAGCTAACCTTTGGTTTTTGTTCATTCCTTTAAATTCTGCTTATGTATTTAAACGGATCTCTAGCACACTCTCGTTACTCAATCTCATATCCTAAAAGAGCTTAGGTTACTAATACGTTCACAACGAAGGGTTCTCATTAGACTAGACGATCACAGTTGGCCATTAGAGTGTTTTGCATCATAGCTTCTTTTAGCAGGTTAATTATTATTGTACGTATTTTCTTCTTAAGTGGGTTAAAGTCTTTTTTTACGCGGGGTGGGTGTTACAGTTCTTGTGACAATTGGGTATGTGTTTTCTTTGATCTTTATTTTTTTTCCTTTTTTTTTCCCTTTCTTTTTTTTTTTCTTTTTTTTCTTTCTTGTATCTTTCGATTCCATTTTTTTTTTTTAGACCCATTTACATTAAGTCAAAATTAAAATTACAGTTATTAATGTCAATAAAATGATTAACATAGAAACATTACGTAAAAATTAAGATTACTCCCCTGATTACACTCATGAGGTTATGTATGTATGTTTGTTGTGTAAAAAAAAAACTATCAATTAGACTGCTGACTATTGACTACTTTTTAAAAACCTATTTAGAGGCTAAAAACTACTTTTATTTACGTCTCACTGCAGGGCACAGGTCTTTTTTGAAAGAGAACATGTGGGCTTAATCACCACACGTGCCCACCGCGGATTGGTAATTTCAAGCGCTGAGGTATTTGAACACCTCAGTCATTCAGGTTTCCTCACGATGTTTACCCTCACGATTAACGAGCGGACCACTCGTCTACAGTAGCAATAACAGGTTTTGCTGCTATAACTTCAAAAATGTACTTAGAAAATAAAGTCATCGATACATGCCCGCACTGGAAATCGAAGCTGGGTCTCTTGCATCGAAGTCCATTGCATTATAGCCACTGCGTTGCTACGACCAACCTGCTTAGAGTAACATTGTTGTATTTGGGTCCTATTTGCTTAGTATAGAATGCTAAGATGTAGAGTTTTGGATAATTTTTTTATTCCAGTGTTTTATTTCCATTTTTTAGTTTGAACCTTTTTTGTTGGATTTACGTTGAATTTATATATCGAATTTAGAACTCGCAAAAACAGGACGTATCGATTGAATTCTTATTTATGAAAATCTGACCATCAAGACCGATAAACGAGAAAAACCGTTACCTAAAAATATGCATTATTCCTTTTACATAAAAGTATGATTAGCTTACGTAATGGTGTTCAAAATGGTGTATATTGACCATCAAAAGTTTACCATTGGCCCCCACACTAGACGGTAATGTATATAGTGAGGACCTGAGCCTTGATTACGTAACTTTCCACGTATATATCTGTGTGCGAAAACGAAGTTTTTAATGGACTTAGTCGTACAATCATGTGACTCAATGTCACTGACACGTATCAGATATCCACTAAAATTCGGTAAACACTATGCGTAATATATATTACTCCCCATATCTACACGGCAGAGCTAAGTAAACGTTTCGCTTTCCCACACATAACTAAACGTATAAAGTTACATAATCATGGCGCTAGTTATAATGACCGGGCAATCAACTGTAAGCAACTTTTTTTCAATATGAGCCCAAAAATTACAGAATAAACCAAGCATTCTTTTTTTGTGGGTCCTTACAGACAAAAGTTCGCTATCAGAGAGGCTCTAATCTGCGTCTTCATTATTAACTCGGCGCCGCCATTGTGGTGACGTCACGAGCACAATGCCTACTCACGCGCTGAAAGATTGCGCCTTTTTGAACGAAATTCGCCAGAAGGTCCACTTCAACTTTGAAACGCAGAACCTAACAATTCCACAGTTCTTGTAATGCATTGCTGTGAATTAAATTGCGACCTTTAATTTAATTTTACTAACGTAAAGTACGATCTTAGAATTAGCTCAGCAACCCAACCTTCTTTATAATTGTATTAAAATGAGTATACTCAAAGTAAATTTATCCTGGGGATTTGATACAGAATAAAATTTTGGAAACAACTTTTTTTTATTAATATTAAGTATAGGTACGAAAATGGGAGGTCTTTGCCCAGCATTTGGACACAGTCATGGCGAAATAAAAAAAATTGGAACCAAAAATTTATTTAAAAGTAATTATTATTAGTCAGTTATTCATCAGTTATATTTATTTATAAACACTAAACATATTAGATAGTGCGTGCGACATAGCCTAAATTAGAACGCTGAATAATTGTCCGCAGCGCCATCTAAGTGAAACAACGTTTTCTCCATGACTGACATTTATTTTTCTTCTCCCTCGCACATCTATCGATATCTCATTCTAATAATAGACAAGTAATAAAGCTGCGCTTACAGTTTGCTAGTGTGCAGTAAAAAGTTATCTTATAATCTACAATCCTACCGGTACTTATAATTCAACTTCTGCGAAGCGTGCTTCTGGAAATTTTAGTTCTGTGGCAAAATATTGTTCCTTTGTGCCTAATGTTCAAGTGTTGGATAAAGAACACAAATAATGTTCTTTTTTATTTGCTGGCGACTCGTGAATAGAAAAAAAATAAACAAATAAAAGGATGGCTTACTGTATTATTATTAAGTATAAGTATGTATCAATATTTAAATTTGCACTGGCTACCCGTCTTTCTAATTTCCTTCAGCAACTTTCCATCGTAAGGTTGTCTGGAAGAAATTGCTTTTAGCAATAAGGCCGCCAATTGTACTATGTATATTTGCAATTGTTTTGTTTGCAGTGTACAATAAAGAATATTCTTATCTTATCTTATCTTATCTTATGTATAATAAAAACTGTATTTACACGGATTCTACTCATTTAATTTTACATTTTTACAATTTTCCGACGTTTCGGCACTTTTGCAAGTACCGTGGTCCCGGAAGACGACGACGTCTCGGAGTGTCTTAAAATGTAAAATTAATGAATAGAATCTGTGTAAATACAGTTTTTATTATGTCTAGTGCTCGTGTTAACCTTAGAAAATACTTTACTGTAAGAACTTTTTAACTCAGGATTTTGATGTGAGGACTTTTTTATCACAGTGCCTGAGGTGTGCCTCAGCGCTTAAAATTGCCAATCCACGGTGGGCGCGTGCGGCAATTGAACCTATTCTCTCTCTGAGAGATGGCCTATGCCCTGCAGTAAGACGCTTATAGGCTACATAATAAAAGCTAAAAAAAGTTGTTTATTTAAATAAAAAGTCCAGTAATACAGTGATCATCAATTGCAACTCCTACACTAGGTACAGCCTGTATCGTGGAAGTCGGGAAGGTTACGAAAAATCATAATTAGCACCGGTTCACAGTAAGAAACAATATCGAGTATCGAGTCATAGGTGTAAACAAAAACAGTGCCACTATGGATTCGCGGGCTGCCGCACTAGGCCGAGCCTGTGACGCGGACAACCATATTGTAATTCGTACGTCTATTTAGTCGTAAGTAAACATGTTATCCAGTTAGCTACACATAGTGAGACTCAAGGAACTTAAGATTATTATCAATTTAAAAAAAACTATGTATTATAACCCTTGAATGTTTCCACTGCTGGGGCACGGGTCTACTTCTGCGTCGCAGGAAGACTAGGCCACAGGGGCCAAATCCGGGTTACTGTCAGAAATTATCGAGCCGCCTATAAGGCCTTTGACATGGCTAAGTATCTGCCATTACATGACAGCCAGCACCAAAAGCTTAGCGTGCCTTGCAAAGCATGGAAACGCTCGGTAAAAGCGATAGTCACGGGACAGTCACCCATGCTACACCTGATCGCGCCTGTTGTTGCTTAACTCAAGTGATTAATTCCAATCACTCGATTAGGCCTCGAACGCTTCTGCAAGGTATTGGTATTAGTGACTATAAAAATTTTTTAACACAACACTTACTCTACCAATTCTCAACGTTCTCAGAACGAGTAGTTGGCGCGGGCAAACATGAAAAGTGGAGAAACTTGTGCCGTAAATAAATGTAAAATCCTCGGCCGATTTTGTGGCAAGTCCGCGGACAGTCTGAGCTCCGGCTTAGTGGGGAACTTCACAGACTCCAACTATATAATGGCGCTTTTATACGTTGCGCTGTAGGGCACAGGCCATCTCTTAAAAAGAAAGTGAGTACTTCATCACGATATTGAGCGTTTCTTGTGGGCTTGTTTTTTTTTTGTAGCGCATACTCTCTTATTTTTATCCCTCTTCATCATAACAACTGAAAACAAAATATATTTTATTCGAACGGGATCCTATACCAACTATCACTTGCAGGTTTGAAGGTGTAGATGCTAATTTGTATGGGCGAGCATGGATTCCACAAACACGCACTTTCACCCAACACAAATACTTGACCTGGTCCCAAGCTGGGATAGCCTGTACTATGGTTACCAGGCAACGACCGACGTCACAAACATGAAAAAATACACCCAAACCCATTTGTACTGATCTAATACGTATAGGCTTCCAGTGGGAATGGAACCCACGACCTCTGTTTCGGTTCTCAAAAACGTTAACCGCTAGACTGTCAAGAAAGGAAAATATATGCTCAGATTAAACACAAAGTAGGTAGATTATAATATTTTGGATAAAACAGGTGTAAAGAGTCCTATTACATAGGACAATGTCGTTTATATCTGTTTGACAACAGTGAGCATAAAGCATTATTCGTTATCAACCCTTATTTGTCCACACTTCTGGGGCACGGGTCTCTTCCTGCATCGCAGGAAGATTAGGCCATACCCCACCACGGAGGCCAAGTCCGGGTTGGTGGAGGATTGTAAGACAGTAAGGCCCGCCACTGTGGCGATAACTTCTGACAGTAGTGGGCCTTACTGTCAGAAGTTAGTCAGAAGCCTCCCTTATGGGAGGCTTGAT
Organism: Yponomeuta sedellus; assembly: GCA_934045075.1. NCBI lineage: Eukaryota > Metazoa > Arthropoda > Insecta > Lepidoptera > Yponomeutidae > Yponomeuta > Yponomeuta sedellus. The sequence continues at coordinate 642,031 of OW203743.1, forward strand.
AACTTCTGACCTGGCTTAACGACTGCCATAACATGATAGTTGGCAACGGCTTAACGTGCCTTGCGAAGAACGGAAGTGCTTGAAAAAAAGTGCCACTAGCGGTTGTCACCCATCCTGCACCTGACCGCGCCTGTTGTTGCTTAACTTAAGTGATTGATTCCAATCACTCGGTTTGGATTCGCAGCGCTTCTTGGAAGTAAATGTCTGGAAATAAATAAACATTACCACAATACTGCGAAAAAGATATTCCTACATTATTTACACCAGGATACATATTTATTTATGTGTTTGGAGGTTATTTATAATCATTTTAACTCCCTATAGCCCTCAGAGCGGTGTTTTCCTCTAATTATACCTAATATAAAATAAAAACATATATTCATGAGACGATTTCACTAGTCAGATGTCTAACAAAGAGTCTTAAATAAATATTATTAGTCAGGCTAGCGTTTTACCTGTCTCTTATCTACAAAATATTGGTATTACTGACATGATTGAATATCTTTCTATTATTTTCTTACAACTGGTATTCAATGTCTAAGTTCAAAATAATAAGAGCTATTTTATTTGAATATTCTAGACACACTTAAGTCCCTTATTTTCTCGACAAGTTTTTTGAGATGTCTGTTCATCAAACTTAGACCGTGAAATAGTTTTACGATGGAATAACCTTTGAGTAGTGGGAATAAAAGCTACTTTTCTTCGCTCTTATTGGTCCTCTCAGAGTGCTCCGGTCCGCGGCCAGAATTCTAAATGCCACAGAATTTACGACTCTCCCGCGTAAGTAATAAGCGCGTCTTTACGACTCCTGATATGGCAATTTATGAGTCTCACTACTTACTATGGAAATGGTAGCACGTACCAGCGGGTCCACGTCGCGATTTCAAACGTAAAATGGCAACGCTACTGATTCAAAAGGTGTCGAAATCTCTTTATTTTATGCTCATAAAATGCAAGTCACACCTTGTAAAAGTCTTCGCATCTTTCTTGTTAGTCTTCGCAAAGAAGGTCCAAGTTATTTCTGTGCTAATTCGGGACAACATCTCTTTGTGCTACCGTGACCAACTTTTCAACGGCAAAATATTGTATTTTAGCTCCGAAAATTTACATGTTTGTTTATCGTTATCAACCCTTGTATGTCCCTACTGCTGGGGCACGGGTCTCTACCTGCATCGTAGGAAGGTTAGGCCATACTCTACCGCGGGGGCCAAGTTCGGGTTGGTGGAGGATTGTAAGACAGTGGCGGGCCTTACTGTCGGAAGCTACCAAGCCGCCGATAAGGTCTCTGACATGGCTTAACGACTGCCATTATATGACAGCCGGCACCAACGGCTTAACGTGCTTTGCGAAGCACGGAGGCGCTCGAAAAATTGCCACTAGCGGTAGTCACGGGACGCTCACCCATCCTGTACCTGACAGCGCCTGTTGTTGCTTAACCAAATGATTGATTCCAATCACTCGGTTCGCCTAGGCCACGAACACAGATGTATGTTTATGTAGCAAAATATTTCTTTGTTATCGAAAATGCCACAAATAAGCGCGGTATTTACTTGCAGATTTTTTTACCACCTTAACGTTTATAGTTGCATACACACATCGATGTGATTAAGTCCATACGCAAAAAATTCTTTAAGGATTTCGGACCACATAGTATGTTCACTAAATCTGGGTGCATTTGAAATCCATAGCTTCCGCATGTTACATACGGACTCCACAGGCATAGCGCTGGCGCGGCAATTACCTCAATACGGTGAACAACAGCCAGGCGCGACACGAGGCAGCTGACGCTGCATTTCCTCCTCGGTGTATCTACCTAGTTTTACTTTCGTCATTCCGTATTCATACTTCGAATCGGCTACTAGCATAATTAGCCTTAAGTACCTATTGTAATTTTTAATTAAATTTATATTAAATAATTTCGGTTTTTTTTGGAACCTCCGGCCGCAGCCTACGTAATTGGCGCAGGCGGTAGGATACTCGTGGGTCAGCTCGCGTGCGGTAAAACTGACCATAAAACATCGCGTTCCTGACCTGGAGGCTATCAAGACTCTATCTACGGGTATCCAGAATCTACAATCCAGCTGCAGCCAGGAGGAGACTCCAGACATCGACTCACCAAGAGGAACCGGAATGAAATTGTAAGTGCACTTGAATTGTTCTTGTGTTGCTTCCCTTATTCCTAAGTTCACCCCAACTCCCAAGATTTTTCACCCGAAAGATTCTAGGGCAGGCATACCTGCATCACGACAGGCTCGCCAAAGTAGAATAGATAGGAATAGAGATTTAGACTTAGATTTAGACTTAGATAGATTATTCAGAGACAGAGAGATGGCTCAGGAACGAGCCCATGATCCAGACACTATCTTCAAAGCATTGAGACTCGTACCCGAATTTGACGGGAACCCTAATGTCTTAACTAGATTTATAAATATATGTGATACGATAGTAAATCAGTATATGGGCACAGCCCCCGGCAGTGAACTCCCGAATGTATGCTTACTAAATGGTATACTCAATAAAATCACAGGCTCTGCCGCCTCAACTATCAACTCAAACGGCATCCCTGATAGTTGGTTGGGCGTTCGAACCGCCCTTATTAATAATTTCTCAGACCAACGAGACGAAACGGCACTGTACAGCGACCTCTCATTAGCTGCACAAGGTAATAGGACTCCTCAGGAATTTTATGACCATTGCCAAACATTGTTCAGTACGATAATGACCTATGTTACTCTGCACGAAGGCGTGTTAACCACAGTTGAAGCAAAGCGATCACTTTACAAAAGGGTCGCAATGCAATCCTTTGTACGTGGACTAAAAGATCCCATAGGATCCAGGGTTAGATGTATGCGCCCCCCAACCATCGAAAAGGCACTTGAATACGTGCAGGAGGAGCTAAATGTAATGTACTTACAACAGCGCAATGACCAGCCTAAGACCCAGCAGTCATTTAAAATACCAACCCCCTCTATACCCGTCACATACACTGCCCCACGGCCTCAACATTACCAACCCCCAGCTAACAACTGGCCAGCCCCCGTAGCACAAAGAGGTTACCAAGGCCCACCTCCGGCTTTTAAATTCAACTCACCTCAGCAGGGCTTTTCACAAAACCGCATGCCTAACATGCCCACGCGCACGCAACAAATGTTCCGCAGTGCACCCCCCAACTACAACCCCCAGAGTAATGTTTTTCGTATGCCACCACGTAATAACGCACCCCAAAATTCTGCACCAAGACCCATGAGCGGTGTGCAGCATTTCACCCCAAGACCATTGCCTCATAGCATGATGACAGGACATGATTGGCGTAAGGCAGGGAACCCTCCACCTAATAATTATTTTAAGTCCCGCGAAATGCATTTGAATGAGTGTGCATCGACGTACGATGACGCATACTTCCCCACCGAGTTTGAATATGATCCGGAGTATTATTACACGGACGATTCCAACTACAATACCTATGGCATTGCATATAATCCCGACGTAACATATTATGACGACACTGGCAATAACCAGCTATGTCCTGAAGGCCAACCACAGCCAGGGCCTAGCCATGGACATCAGGATTTTCAGTCAGCTCAGAAATTAGGCAAGCCAAAATAGAGGTCAATCTTCAGACACAACGCCAGCTACCGTACATCCAAATTTCAGACCCACCTCTTAGACTTCTAATTGACACAGGTGCAAATCAGTCTTTCTTAAGCCCCGAAGCTATAGAACAGTACTTCCCCAACTACCATCTTAACTACGACCCGTTCGAAGTGACAAACGTGCACGCTAGGAGTAGGAATGATTACTCTATAACACTGCCTTGTTTCCCGGAATTCAACGACCCGGACGATATTAAGCTTTACGTGTATCGTTTCCACGAGTACTTTGACGGACTCATTGGGCTAGACTTGTTATCTAGGTGGGAGGCTAATATCGACCTTAAAGACTCAAAATTACTAACGAAATCTGCTGTTAACCCTATTCGCATGTACAACTCTTGCAATGTTAACCTGTATGAAGATATGATACCAGCCGGCACGTCAAAATTAGTGCGTATCCCTATAAACGCCCCGGACGGCGATGTGCTAATAGAGGAACAAGTGATCTGTAATTGCATAATCCACCAATGCCTCACAACAGTCACCAATAGTCGTGGTTACCTAGAAGTCGAGAACCCGACACCGAACGACGTTATCTTTTCACTCGACCAGCCAGCGCAAGCTGAGCTCTTTAACATACAGTGTAGTAACATAGAAGATCGACTTAATACACGCGCGCAAGACGTCATCTCGCGCTTAAGAACCGACCATCTGAACGAAGAGGAAAAGGGCAATCTCATCACCCTTTGCTCTCGATATGCGGATGTGTTTTATATCGAAGGCGAACCCCTCACCTTTACCAATAGAGTAAAACACCAGATTAGGACGACTGACGAGGTCCCTATTTACACCAAAAGCTACCGCTATCCATTCATACATAGACAGGAGGTTAGAGATCAAATCACCAAGATGCTGGACCAAGGCATAATAAGACCTTCGGACTCAGCATGGAGCTCGCCCATCTGGATAGTTCCCAAGAAAGCCGATGCTTCAGGCAAACAGAAGTGGCGCCTGGTAGTCGACTTTCGTAAATTAAATGAGAAGACAGTCGATGACAAGTACCCCATACCTAACATCAATGACGTACTTGACAAATTAGGGAAGTGTCAGTACTTTACAACCCTTGACTTGGCAAGTGGTTTCTACCATGTCGAGATGGACCCCTCTGATATCCCCAAAACAGCTTTCAATGTAGAACATGGCCATTTTGAGTATCTGCGAATGCCCATGGGACTCAAAAACTCTCCATCCACCTTTCAGAGAGTCATGGACAATGTCCTCAGAGGTCTCCAAAACGAAATATGTCTAGTCTACCTGGATGACATCATTGTCTTCAGTACTTCTCTCCAAGAACACATGGTCAACCTTGAAAAGGTCCTTCAGCGACTCCGAGAGTCGAATTTCAAAATTCAATTAGATAAATCGGAATTTCTTAAGCTTGAAACAGCTTACCTTGGGCACGTCATTACTAGAGACGGTATCAAACCAAACCCAGATAAAATCTCAGCAATAATGAAGTACCCAATTCCAAAAACCCCAAAGGAGATAAAGCAATTCTTAGGTCTTCTCGGTTATTACCGAAAATTCATCCCTGATTTCGCTCGTATAACGAAGCCCCTCACGCAGTGTCTAAAGAAGGGTAAAAAGGTCACATTAGACACTGAGTACATCAGCTGTTTCGAAAAGTGTAAAACACTTCTTACTAACGACCCCATTTTACAATATCCCGACTTCAGTCGAGAATTCGTCCTTACTACGGACGCCTCTAACGTCGCTATTGGAGCAATTCTATCCCAAGGCCCAATAGGATCAGACAAGCCTGTATGCTACGCATCTCGCACTCTGAACGAGAGTGAGCTTAATTACAGTACTATTGAGAAAGAGCTACTAGCCATTGTCTGGGCTACCAAGTACTTCCGGCCATATCTATTCGGACGCAAGTTTAAGGTAGTCACCGACCATAAGCCCCTCCAGTGGATGATGAATTTAAAAGAACCAAATTCACGTCTCACTAGATGGCGACTGAGACTTAGCGAATACGACTTTACTGTGACGTACAAAAAGGGCAAAGCTAATAGCAACGCTGACGCGCTCTCACGGGTAGAGATACATAATGAGGAATCAAATTCCATCATTGACGAACTTTGCTCTATACTCCCCAATCCTACAGATAGTCCACCAACCGTAGCAGACTCCTCTACCGAGACCGTTCACACGAGTAACGAACACCCCATACTCGAAGTCCCAGTTTCAGATGGACCCCTTAATAAATTTCACAGGCAAATTATTTTCACCATCGTAAGCGATGTCAAACGTAAGCCGACAGTGACGAAACCGTTCGACACTCACACTCGCATAACTGTACAGTTATCAGAATCGAACTTAGAAAGCGATCTAGTTAACGCACTGAAAGAATACGTCAATCCCAAGGTCAAAACTGCCATTTTGATAAATCCACCCCTTGGAATGTACAAGGTCATCCCCATCATACAAGATAAATTTAAAAGCTCTTCCATGAACTTAACCCTCTGTAAGTCTGAACTCGAGAACGTAAAAGAATACCTTCGTCAGCAAGATATCATTCGCCTATATCACGACGGTAAAACAAACCACCGTGGAATAAACGAATGCTACTTAGCCCTCTCACGCAAGTACTATTGGCCAAAAATGAAAGATCAAATTACTAAATTCATTAACGAATGTACAGTCTGCGGACAGGCAAAGTATGACAGAAACCCCATTAGGCCCAAGTTCAATATAGTGCCCCCGGCAACTAAGCCCTTTGAAATTGTCCATATGGACTTATTCACAGTCCAGAGTGAGAAGTATGTAACCCTGATAGACGTTTTTACTAAGTACGGACAGGCATACCATCTGCGAGATGGAACAGCTGTCAGCATCCTTCAGGCGCTGTTACAATTTTGTACTCACCATGGAGTACCTCTAACCATCGTTACAGACAACGGAACAGAATTCACCAATCAGTTGTTCTCAGAATTTACACGTCTACATAAGATAAATCATCATAAGATCTTAGCTCACTCCCCTAACGATAACGGCAATATTGAACGCTTCCATTCGACCTTACTTGAACATCTCAGAATTCTAAAGTTACAGCATAAAAATGAACCAATTGTGAACCTTATGCCTTATGCAATTATAGGCTATAACAGCTCAATTCACAGCTTCACTAAATGTCGACCCTTTGACTTACTAACCGGTCACTTTGACCCTAGAGACCTCAGTGACGTCGATTTAAACCAACAGCTGTTACAGCAGTATACGCAAAACCATAAGGAGCAGATGAAAAAGGTCTACGATATTATAAACGAGTCCTCACTTGCTAACCGTACTGCTTTAATTAACAACAGGAATAAAGATCGTGAACCCGAGATGGAATACGAACCCCATCAGCAGGTTTTCATCAGGAACCCTTTTGCTAGTAGGCAAAAAACTACCCCACGCTATACGCAGGACAGAGTTTTAGCCGACCTGCCGATACATATTTATACATCAAAGAAACGCGGCCCTGTAGCTAAGTCAAGGCTAAAACGAGCCCCTAAGGAAGCTACCTTGTTACAGGACTCTGCTGTTAATCTTCGTCCACGTGACGCGGCCTCAAGAGATAAGACTTGAGAGTCTAGCAGATGGACCCGGACTGCTGCCTTATAAGCTAGGACCAACCAGACTGACGACCCACCATCATACTTTTCTCCAGTTTATCCAACTAGATGAAATCGAAGATAAGGTTAACTTTTTACAGACTCAGCTAGATAGCATTAGCACGCGATTCATAAATGATACCTACTTACTCTATGAGGTTCAGATACATTATCTTACTAGCAAGCTTGGCAAGGTAAAATCTCAGTTAAGATCATTAGAACCCAATCGCGCTAAAAGAGGTCTTGTAGACAGTCTCGGTTCGGTTATAAAAAGTATCACTGGTAACTTGGATTACGTTGACGCAATCAAGTTTAACAGTGCAATTCAAGCTTTACAGAAAAACCAAGATAAGGTAGTCACTCAATTTAATGAACACGTAAGCCTTAGTAAAGAATGGATGTCTCGACACACTAACGTTTTACAGCAACTCATAGATAACCAGAGTAAAATAAATGATACGCTGAATATGTTACTAGATAGCAATGTGTACAGAGAGTCCAGTCTGATTAAACACGTTAGATTTGCGCAACTGTTAGACGTAATGAGAGAAAACGTAGACGACCTTCTGTCGGAATTAATTAGGGTAGAAAATAGCTTAGCATTTATTCGTGCATCGAGCACTCATCATTCTATGATAGATATAGACGTATTAAGTTCAATGATAGATAAGTTAAAAGTTATATATAATAAGGATCAGGTTTTAAGCTTAGAGCTCCGAGAGTATTATGACGTAATCAAATCTGGATCATATTATAACGAGAAACAGTTAGTTATAGTCTTTCGGTTTCCCATAGTTTCCCTAAGTACCTATGACCTTTATAGACTATCCATAGTCCCTAATAAAAATAACCAGGCCCTTATTCCTTCCCATCCTTTTATAGCAACTAACAAGGATTCATTCGTGTACATGGAGGCAGAATGCCCGAAGTTTAGTACCTGGTTTCTCTGCGAGAAGGAGATAGGACTTCAACTTCGCACCCAGCCTGACTGCGTTCAAGAACTCATCCTGCATCAAAACCTAGAGGAATCCTGTCACTTCTCAACCGTTCAACTATCTATGGAGGCCATGGAGAAACTCGACGATCAGCACTACGTACTGTCTTTCCCACAACCTACGAAAGTACAGTTAACCTGCGGAAGAGATGACTTCAGCTCAATCCAAGGAAGCTATCTTATCACTATTCCCTGTCAACTGTTATCTGCGTACTACAGAGTTCACCCTAACGAACGAGAACGATGAAATAAGAGGACAACCCCTAAAACTAACGGAGATACCGTACGACGCTGACAAGCAAGCTGATACCTCGAAGAGAATACATCTCAACTCAATCGACTTACAAGGACTACACAGCATCCAGGACCAGATCATGATGCAGCTTCCTGTCCAAACCGAAAAGGCGCAACCAGATGTCCTGTACCACACGACGATACCTCTCTACATTATAGTAGTGATCGGCGGCGCCCTTGGAACTGCAACCCTAACTTATCACTACGGATTCTGGAGCTGCGAGAAACGCAAAGAGCCTGAGCCACCCACACCTAAGAAGCACACCTATGAAGACATCGAGAAAAGAGATGAACCCAAGGGAAGGTTCCCAGCAACATTTTCACTCAACGTGCCCAAATAGTTGCTGATCTGAGGGTGGAGGTGTTACATACGGACTCCACAGGCATAGCGCTGGCGCGGCAATTACCTCAATACGGTGAACAACAGCCAGGCGCGACACGAGGCAGCTGACGCTGCATTTCCTCCTCGGTGTATCTACCTAGTTTTACTTTCGTCATTCCGTATTCATACTTCGAATCGGCTACTAGCATAATTAGCCTTAAGTACCTATTGTAATTTTTAATTAAATTTATATTAAATAATTTCGGTTTTTTTTGGAACCTCCGGCCGCAGCCTACGTAATTCGCACAAAACAATCAGGGCAATTGATTGTTTTGTGCGGATTTATTATTATTATTTTGGTAAATAACAGTCGAATAAAATATTTTTATTTGTCATAAACATAGCTATAACATAAAAATATTCGTTGTCTGTGCCTGCATTTTCTACATTTTATAAATTAAATGAAATTAGGTAAACAGATGTTATGTATCTGGTCTTTATGGGTATATTGGTATATTTTTCTTTTTTTTACCCACAGGGCGTGCAAGTATCTTAACACTTTCGCGGACGTTTTTAAAATCTATTGTTCTTTTAATTGTTATGTATGCTATAGCATCCGCGCGTCCGCGAAAGGGTTAAGCAATGTTTAATTACACAATGCATGCAGTGAATTACATATTATTTGCTATTATGGTAAGCAATATATTTGATATGAGATATTATACAAATTATGTATAGTATTTCTGTGTCAATATTATTTTCAAGTACTTACAGGTAATAAAAACCTTTGCAAATTTATTAGAAAGCATAACAAGTAATAACCTCACGCCTGTATCCCAGAAAGGTAGGCAGAGACCAGAGACTGCCACTTGCTACAATCCTGACAGATTACCTTCGCTTCATCAATGTTTATTCAAATAATTACTACAATCTTAATTTTTAAAAACCTATTTAGGGGTTGAAAATTCCACCCATGCCGGTACTCGAACCTGCGACCTCTGACTCTTCCAAATGAGCTAATGGGCGATTAATGGCATCCATAGAATTTCGAACCTCGTTACAATACTCTCTGTTTTACGTACCTTGTCCTTAGCACGGATTAGTGCATGAAAAAAAGGATATAGTCAGTCATAATGTCAATAGTATAGTGCTTAAATGACTCGCTTAAACTAGCAACAGACGTAAAGAGACACAATACGATCAAACTCTACAACTGTTCGAACTTTTCCATTGCGCTTATCAGCCCGTAACTTTCCGCGGCTCGACGCTGTAGCAAATCGAATGCCGACGTGTGGAGGCGCTCTGGTGAATAGTCGGAACTTTGCCATCGCTTGCTGCATCTCCAGAGATTAGCCAGTTGGAATACCGTGTAGACTATTAATCATCACAGCGGTGGTAGCTCAGTGGTAAAACCATGGACTGGCAAGCGAGAGCCCCAGGTTCGATCCCGAGTGCGGGCATGTACCAATGACTTTGGTTAATTTCAAAGTTACGTACATTTGCGAATTTGTAGTCGCAATACCACACGCTATCTGTGAAGGAAAACATCGTGAGGAAACCCACGGCTTGGTTGGCTCCGCACGTATTGACTAGTCTTTCCTGTGGGCTAGGCCGACTAAGCTGTCAGGATGGTATAATTGCTGGGCAAGCCTACACCATCTATAAAACCATGTCCCAGGCACTACAGCGTCGGAGTGGTCCCTTCAACCATCTAGTGTGAGTGAGGATACTACTGGACACTGTATAACTCATCTCATTACGTAGATGCAAAAAAGCCAATCATCATTAATCTAATAGGCTAGTTTTTTTGTCTTATTGCATCTGCTATCAGTTGTTAGACTTTAATCAGATTGTTTGGGAGGTCAGATCACTGCCTGCAACTCTCTCATGAGTCAAGCACTAGAGGCCTCTTGAGTCTTCTTGAATAACCAGATGTGTCCAGTAAGTTGGATGCCAGTATATTTTTCCTTATACGAGACTAACAGTATTTCTTCTTGCTTCTATTTTAAGACATTTGAAAACCTCAGCCGTTTTTATAAACGGCTGAGGAACCACGGAGCATTGCAAATTGCCTTTAGGACGTTGTTTTGGAATCTCTGTAGACACATAATATTCGGTTTTGCCGCTGGCCCCCATAGCTGGATGCCGTATGTCCAAATTGTTTTCAATATACTGTTATAGATTAGTAGTTTGTTGTGTTCATTCTCATTTTTACACTATTTTTATTTTTTAATGCACTAACCCGTGCTAAGGAACAAATTTAAAAACCTATTTAGAGGCTAAAAATTTCGTTCGGTTAGTGCATTAAAAAATAAAAATAGTGTAATCATGTGGGTACAGTGATATCGTTCCGATGTTAAACCTAACTGCAAAGTAGGTAGTCGGGGCTGTAAGTAATGCAATTTGCTTAAGTCTGATGTCGCTGCCTGTACGTAATACAGAGAGAGAATATTGTAAAGAGGTTCGAAATTTCACTGATGCCGTGAGTCGCCCATTGGCTCAATTGGTAGAGCGCTGGTACGGATAGCCAGAGGTTGCGGGTTCGAATCCCGGCATGGGTGAAATTTTTAGCCTCTAAATAGGTTTTTAAATTCATTCTCATTGTTGTGATATTTTTTGTGTTCAAAGTGTACCTACGAATCCAGTTTTTTTTTTATTTACAGCAAATGAAAATTTAATAAGTCTTCTCTATTAAATTTACCTACGGTATAAACAATGAAAAAAGAGATTTTAAATCAATCAAATCATCGAAATAAATTTATTTTAACGTGAAGAATACACATTCTGTTTGCTGAATGTCAAATGCAAGCTCCACTCTGACCATCTTTTTGCGTGATTCACTTTTGTAAGACTCATAAATATCAACAGTAGTACCAAAACATTCGTGAGGACTACGAGTTAATGACTCTTTAAAAAAAAATCAAGAAACTTAATTCGGATTTAGGTAATAAGGTGAAAAGTTTACAAGTTTCAAAATAGTTTTAGTGCACTTTATAAACGGATATCATGTTATTACTCTAACACATGTGTAAAAAGCAATTAAATAAGCAGTGTTACTTATATTAATTTCATCCAGAATTAATGAGATTTGCAAAAAAGAACCTTTGGACAAAAGCTACCTCAGTTTGTACGTGAATTTTTGCGAGAGAATTTCTCGTAGCAATGCTACGTTATCCAGCTACGTCGTAGCGCAATTGCTACAATATTTCGTAGCCAAAGCGTAGCGCTCGCTACGAATAATATGGCTCGTATCTTCGTACTTTAAAACTTTTTGTGAGAACATTTGAACTTTTTGAATTTGTATTATTATTTAAATCTCTTTAATATTCCAGCCAGCACTTATCGCGGCCGTAACTCTTTATCGCAACAACAGTTAATACAGAAAGTTCAACTCTAGCAACGCTGAAACTGCCTTTAATAGTTGTTATTTTGTACTTTAATATAAGGCTATCTAAAATAAATTGTTATTAAGATCGCCGTTTACACTAGGAACTAGGAGGAGAACTTCCATCGTTTAATATTTTAAGTGTGCAATAAGGAGTTGTCTTACTTATATAAAAAAAACTAGGCAATTTAAGCCGCCGGTGCTGGTGCCGCGCGCGCACCAATCTGCTGGCCGAGACGCCGCTGACGCCCGCACTCCACGCTCTAAATACCATCTCGGAAAAAGTGATGTTTTTGGATGTACTCAGGGTGGATTCACTAGGACGGCATTGAATATTATGTGTTGTAATTAATGTGTATAGTAGTTAAGAAGCTAAATATTGTTTAATAGTAGGTTAATGGATCCCGATTGTATGTTTGAATAGTTAATTAATGTTTGTGAAGATTTTATAATGTTTTTAACTTGTTGCATTAGGTGCTAACCCTGTAATAATAAGTTATTATGGTAAATAAATAAAAATATCCGTGGTTTTAACCCAATAATAATAATCATAAAATATTCCACATAATACAATCACTTAAGGTGGTCCTAAATTAGGCTGTTAACTAGGTGAAGATATCATAAACATGGAAATACACCCAAATAGGGGGTGTCAATGTACCGCGGACCCAATTAGGAATCGAAGCCACGACCTCCGGCGAGGTAATCACACGTGCTACGTGATCCATGCTAGTGGACCACCACTGCTGTCAGATGAGAAAGTAGAGGTCTATGTATTTAACATAAGATTAAATTTATATTGCATTTAACTGACTATTTGTTTCTAAAATAAAGATATGAAAAAAATATACGGCGGCGCTCAGTAGAAATTAAACTTATCAACTCTATCTTGGTACCCCAGCGCCTTAAATAGACTGACGAGGCAGTCAAAGTTCGTTTAATGATGAGAATCGCAAGTCCCTATATTCAGTCATTTATTTGAGTTTATATTTCTTTCATATCGAGCGGTGGGTTCAAATCCTGGCAGGTATCAATGACTTTGTTTTCAACGCTACGTATATTTCTAAAGTTATAGTACCCATACCACTCGCTGACTGTGAAGGAAAACATCGTGAGGAAAACCCGAATTCTGAGGTATTTACGTACCTCTGCGCTTGAAATTGCCAACTTGCGCGTGGTGATTAACATCACCACGCGCAAGTTGGGCCACAGAGGCCGTCAAGCCCACGGTCTTTCTCTCTCTCTGAGAGAAGGCCTGTGCCCTAAAGCGGAACGAATATAAGCTACATTATTATTCTGTTCATTCTTTGTTCAACGCTACCGCGTGAACCTCTCGGGGATGTTTTATTTACATTTTAAGCGCGGCCGCCCCACTGTTTAGAATTGGTAATTATCTACAATCTTTTTTACAATGGTTTTGTTTTCGAAATCCAGGAAAACGCTTGATGTTGTTTACCTTTACAAATTAACGCTTAAAAAACACTTTGCTGTTCAGAAGCTTTCCCCTTGTACCTCGAATCAAGTTAAATCAACGCATTTTAATCAAAATAACAAAGAAACTGAACTTAAAAAAAATCATAATTCTTTTTTAATACACCAAACCGTGCTAAGGACAGTTTTTTTTTTTTTTAATCTTATTTTTATTTAGAGGCTTTGATCACCATGTGATCATGTCAGCCCCATCAGACCAAATTACAATGTTTTTTAAGACTACCTTATCTAAATATAAGTACATAAAGTATATATTATTTATTAATAACTAGCTTATAATATTTTACTGTACATTTTATATATTAATAAGGCTGCACTTGAGGTAGGATTGTGCAATAGGCTCTGGAATGTACCAACATCCATTACATTTAACCTTAACTCTGCTATTATATCTGCTCTTTGCACTGAATACTTGGTACACTCCAACAGTATATGTTGCACGTCTTCTACTGTGTTACAAGTTTCACAGTTTGGGCTAATGACTTTACCCATGAGGAAGTTGAACTTGTTTAATGGCATATGACCAGTTCTGAGTCTGTGTGCAGTTATAATATAACATCTTTTCAGTCTCACATTGGCAAACCAGGGAACATGAGGTGGCTCTGTTTGCATAGTCTTATACCAAATACCTTTCTCTCTGGATTTTTCGTCAAAGTAGTCTTTCCACATTCCATAACACAAGTCTTTGTATTTCGGTAGCATTTCGGAGTAACAAGCCTTCACATCACTTTCCTTACCTTCTACCACAGATTTTTTTGCCAACAGATCAGCCTCTTCGTTACCCGAAATGCCAATGTGGGACGGAACCCATTGCAATCTCACCTCAATATTGTTACTGTTAAGATCTGCTAAAAGTTGAACCATCGTGTATGCTTTGGTCACACTTATGTGACCAGAGCCACAACGCTTAATATGCTGGAGAGCACTTTTACTATCCGTTAAGAGAACGCATTTTCGATAGCCCATCCTTTCCAGATATGAGAGAGCTTCTGAGATTGCAATAAGTTCTATCGACATGATAGATAAATTTTCATTTCTTATTTTGAAACAACCATAATTCTTATTACAAGCATCAACAAAGGCTGCCCCCGAGCCATCAGCACTCATGGATCCATCTGTATATATTTTGCACCACCCGCTGTACTTTTCATTTAATTCTTCAAGTACCTGGTTTTTTATCAAATTTGACTCATACGATTTTTTACTTAATTTAATAGATTCTAAGTTGGTTACTATAATGTCACTCAGTTGAATGTTACTAATCCAAGTATCAAGTTTGTACATTTCTAGTGGGTAGTGACATGAAATACTTTCGGATTTAGTCTTGCTAAATGTTTGTGTTAACAGGGGTGTTTTTCTATTATTCCAGTACCTATCAGAACAAACGTTGCACAGTTCATCTAGTAGTTTTACCGTGACATTATTTTCCCAAGACTGGGATTTCAGGCAGTACTTAAAGGCCAAATACTGTCGTCTTAATGATAGTGGTGGTATACACAACTCAGATTCCATAGTGTGAATAGGAGTGGATCTTATAAAACCCCCAATTACTCTTAAGGCTTGATTTTGTATTTTTTCTAATTTATATACATTTGTTTTAGCACTATTATCATATAAAAAACTTGCATAATCTAATCTACTTCTTATCAACGTTATATACAATCTACGTAGGTATATAGGGTGGATGCCCCAGGAGGTACCAGCCAGCACTTTAAGTAAGTTTAAGAATTTCTGTGTTTTTTCAACAGTTTCATTAATATGTTTGCCCCAACGTAATGATTTGTCTAGCCATAGACCCAGATACTTAATAGTTTTTATGGAAGTTAACGGTAATCCGTTCAATCTTATATCTACTTCCTGACTTTTATAACCTCTACTAAAAATACAATATTTAGATTTATATTCAAACAACCCTAATCCTAAATTACCTAGTAATATATTAATAGTATTTATAGCGTTTTGTATATTGCTAGCACTATCACCAAGTTTCTTACAACTAGTATACAATACAAAGTCGTCAGCGTATTGCGACACCATGACATTCGTAGTAATTTGACATATTTCAGAAGTAACCAAGTTAAAAATCAAGGGGGACATAGGATCTCCTTGAGCAATTCCCTTACTTGTCCATCTGGTCAGTTCAATGCCTTCTGTGGCGTCATTGTCTTTAGTTATTGCTAGTCGCCTTTCATTGAGAAACTCCCAGATATACAAGCTAATTTTAGCCCCTACGCCGATGTCTTCTAGACTCTCTGTAACTTTGTTTATTAGCACATTATTATACGCATTGTCTATATCTAAAAAGCAAGCCAAGGTGGGAACATTCTTACTGAGATGTATCTGTATGTGACATACCAGTCGAGTTAGGGCATCTAAACATGATTGGGAGCGTCTGAAACCTGTAGTTTTAACTGACAGAATTTGTTCCTTCTCAATATACCATTCAAGACGTTTGGTAATCATCAAGTGAAATGTCTTACATAAACAGGAAATAAGAGCTATTGGTCTTAACTTTGGTTCAGCATCAGGGGTAATACTTAATTTAGGTATAGGAACTATCTTTATTTCCCGCCATTGACTGGGTACATATCCTGCGTTAAATGGAGTTGTAAATGCTAAGCAATAACAATTTGGCCTTTTAAGGTAGACTATAAATCATAGAATAGGTTATTTGATCAGTTCCTGGAGCTGTATCTTTTTTCTTTAGGCAGTTGTTCAGTTCATGAATAGAAAATCTAGCTTCCAGTGATGGGTTATTTGATACAAACGTAGGTCTTTGAATGGCTACAGTGTCAGGAGCGAGGTTACAAAGTAATTCTTCTTTTTTATCATTTGACGGACAAAATTTTGAATTTTTGTATCCTTTCATCCACCGCATTCGACGCCACATATCTGAGACAGACGTAGTCTCATCAATACCATCGCAGAATTCTCTCCAGCTCCTTGACTTAGCTTGCCTTATCATGCGTTGGGTCTTACATATCAAATCTTCAAGTTTTTTGATGTTATCCGGAGTTGGGTTTCTTCTAAACTCAGTTAGCGCTAGTCTTCGTTGAGCCACGGACCTGGAGAGATCCGCATTCCAGTAACTCTTTGGTTTAAATTTTGAAGTAGGATCAGTACTTAATTTTATACATGGAATGGACTTATTTGCCGATAAATTAATATTGTCAATTAAAAAATTATATTTTTCCTGAATATCTTCCGTACTACAGCTACAGTTGGAATTTGTTAACAAATCCTTAAGAGTTTCACGATATAATTTCCAGTTTGCCCGTTTAAAGTTACGCTTTTTAACAAAATTGCCGTGATCAGAGATTAAATTTGCTGTGATTTTTATCATTAAATGATCACTACCCAAAGATTCTTTAGTCACTATCCAAGAGAAATCAACTGCTATATCTGATGAACAAAAAGTGATATCTGGTGATGTTTGTTGCAACAGACCATTGACTAATTTTATTCTAGTGGGGCTATTATCATTCAATGATATAAAACCATGCTCTAAAGCGGAGTCCATTATTTGGGCACCTCTGACATCATTTTTATATGACCAATTAGTATGATGAGCGTTGAAATCTCCAGCTACCAAACATTTACATGGAAACTTGCTCAGTATATTGTCCCAGTCTGACTGTGTAGTTCTAACAGTAGATGGACAGTAAACAGAGATAATGTCTTTTAACTTAAAACAATTCAATAACGTAACGTGTATGATTTCAATACCCAAATTACTGACCTGGAATGTAGATAAGCGTGCTCTCAAAGATCTGTGTACAATAATAGCTACCCCACCGTATGAATCACCTCTGTCTCTTCTATACACATCGTAACCGCTAACTTTTAGTTCTGTTTCTGGTTCTAACCATGTCTCGCTTAGTAATGCTATGTGTATTTTCTCCTGGGAGAGAAGACAGTCAAACTCCGATAATTTAGGTCTTAGACTTTGCGCATTCCATTGCACTATATTGATTTCCATATATTGTTTTTTAGACTTATCCATAATTAAAAACCTTGAAAAGATCGTTCAGCCAGACCACTTCTTTACACATCTCTATAATTAGCTCTTTGGCCTGTACCAGAAAAACTTTTAAAATTGTTGTTAGTTTCTCTTCAAAAGTCTTCTTAGACATAATTATATCTTTTATTTTTCTCAATAGAACCATCAAGTTACTCTTCTTTCTCGTTGGTTCACTATTATCTTCTACTGTTGTCTCCAGATTTTGTGTATTTAGCTCATCCGCTGTATCCATCTCCTCTACACTAGGGTCTGCGCTTATCTTTTGTGTCTTCATGTTCTTGATAATTTTATTTTTTTCTGTGTTCTTTTTTCCTTGTTCTTCATTGTGCTCATTGCCTTGGGTTATCTTTTGGTGTATTATAGCTCGGGTTACCACAGCATCTCGGTAGCTTGATCTCAGAGGGGGCTCCTGTGTTTCTACTGGATTATCGATATTAACTTCCATGTTTTTGTCCTTTGAATATTCTTCTTGTTTTGATTTCATCTCTGTAATATATTTATTTAGGGCCACGTTGTAGGTTACGTTATCTTCGGCCATGATAAGTCGGATTTTTTTTTCTTTCAAAAACATTGGACAATTTTTACTCAGAGCCATGTGATCGCCTTTACAATTTTTACAAGTATAGATTGTTGTAATACAGTTGTCATGAGCGCCTCCGCATTTTGGACAAAAAATCTTTTTAGTGGGACACTGCCGGGCGCTGTGCCCAAACTTCCAGCACCCTGAGCACTGTGATACTCTAAAGATGTAAGGTTCCACCTTAAACCGACAGCCGTATGCATAGATATACGGAGGTAAAGTGGAACTCTTAAAGCAGAAACGAACAGCTTCGCTGTCTATCCACTGGCCATCAGCATTCCTTTTTTGCAGTCTTTTCGCAGACATAACCTCAAACTCAGCCGTTAATATTTTTGTTATTTCTGACTCTTGGACATCTAAATCTAAATTCCTTACGACTCCATAACTAAGGTTTACTTCTTGTGTAGATTGGCATCTGAAACCCTTTTCTTCCAATTTGCTACAACTCAGTAAGCGATCAGCGTCTTCTTTCTTGTTAAATTGTATAAGAACTTTATAGGGGTTTCTATATACAATTTTTATAATATCTGTTATATTTTCAGATCGCAGCCATTTAGCCAGCCCTAATTGTTTCGGTAGTATTTCCTTCGACGTCATGCAAACTTCATGTTTTTCTTGGACAATGTCGACTTGCTTATCATGGTTCGTTTGGCTGGTGTTAGAAAAACTTCGCGCTACACGTTTCGATCGTCTTTGCACAGTTACAAAGGCATCATTTTCGTCAGTACCTGGACTGTCCTGTCTGGGTCTCTTTGTTCTCCCCTCCGTACCGGAATTATTCCACTCTCGCTCATCCTCACTTACTTGTTGTTCCCTCTCCATAGTGGCCTCAATTAGCACTCCGTTCACCACATCACTGTTTCCACTTGATGTAATACTTTTTTCTCCCTCACTATCACTCATTTTACGTAGGTAACAGACGTACGGTAGTTACTAAATAAGTTAGCATCACGCTATACGGATCTACGTTAAATAGGTACGTGCGCTCACCGTCGCTCGCCGCACGCGACTGGAAGGACAGTTTTAAAAACCGTTTTTTTTTATCTGGCTAACCGTGCCAGAGGCCGCGGATTCGAGTCCCGGCATGGGTGGATTTTTTAGCCTCTAAATAGGTTTTTAAAAAAGTCACTGAACTAACTTCATTGAACGTTACAAGTAAAACTAGGAGTATATTTCAAAATCTTGGACGTTTTCGTGAAAAAATTGTTAATAAGACTCCAAACTTAGTCTTTTCCGTCTTTTGATGTTTAATATCTGACCTTGTATATCTCCACTGCAGACTTGCAGAGGCTAGGGTCTCTTCCTGTATTGCAGGAAGGTTAGGCCATACTCCAACACGGGGGCCAAGTCCGTGTTGGTGGAGAATTGTAAGACAGTTTCGGGCTTTTGGTACAAAATTTTTATATTTTCTAAAACATAGTACTGATGCATGGAAATTTATTATTTGAATTTGAATTTGGTCCTATGAAATTTGTCTATATATATAAACGTTCCAATGCAAAGCACAGTCCTGATTGCATAACCAAACAAGGATTGGCCATTTCAACTGCTGAAGCCTATGAATGCAAAAGCGGTGGCAGCAGTAGAACACCGGTTTCTCCATCAGGAGGTCGTGGGTTCAAATAAGTAGGATTGGTACTATAACTCCACAAATGTACATAACATTTGTGGAATTAAAGTAGCAATCCTACTTGCTAACTGTGAAGAAAAACAGGAAGAAACCTGAGAGATGATCAAATACCTCAGCACCTAAAATTGCCAATCCGCTGTGGGCACTCCTGGTAATTATGCCCAAACTTCTTCTCTGGGAGAAGGCCTTTGTCCTGCAGTGGGGCGTTTACTGGCCACATAAAAAAATATACTTGCATTTTTACGGGATGCAATATCTAATCTTATCTAATCTAAACTAATCACTGTAAAGTGTGAACTAGCAAGATCACGTACCAAGAGAGCTAGTTTTGAGTACGTCGGCAGTTCCCCCGTCCCTCCCCTCCTCGACCTTCCGGTCTACACTATCGTCCTTTCATTACCGAAACCTTTATTGGCTACCCAACAGTCGAACGAAAGTATAAGGAACATCGGGTCACCAGTTCAAAATATCGTGGCTCAGGAATTCTCGTCGTCTAGTCAGAAACGCTAATTGGTGATCTCTCTGTGGTACTAGAGCTGGGTACTAAATGGGGATCACCAAGATCTCAAGGTTTTGTCGGAGCAGCAAAGAGCGCCTTTGATTTATGAATTCAATTGTTTGATCAAGCTCTTGCCTTTTGCATTACGTCTTTTGTTAGAGAATTTGCACCGTGTGGTTTGGGTGTGGATGCAAATAAATGGTTTGTTTTCTATTTCAGGTAACTACGGATTGTCATAAAGGTGTATTTTCTTCTAAACACGTAAGTACGGCTGTCAAATATTTTGATAAGGCGATTAAAATGCTTTTTTCCGGTTTTGTTTATAAGGTTTTGAACAGTGATGGAGAGGCACATTAAGAAGAAGCAAGAACCTACAATTACGAACCTTGGACCGATTCAAGTCAATTAAATTTATTTCAACGTAAAGATTTTACATTCTGTTTGCTGAATGTCAAAGTACAATGTAACATAAAAGTGAAAGCCGCTGCCTTCGGGCCGGAGTCTAGTGGAGCAAAAGACAGCGACAAAAAAAAACTCCACTCTGACCATCTTTTCTGAAAACCTCTTAAATCTTATATATTATCAGTCACCTATACTAGTTACCAGATAGCAGCTATGGATAAAACGGCCTTTTTAATCTTTAATGATGTCTAGTCTAAAGTTTTTTGACTTAAGGTCACTACTGAGAGTCTTCAAAATCACCATAAATATGACTATATTATTTTTAATGCACTAACCCGTGGTAAGGACAATTCAAAAGCCTATTTAGAGGCTAAAAATTCCACCCATGCCGGGATTCGAACCCGCGACCTCTGGCTATCCGTGCCAGCGCTCTATCCAACTGAGCTAATGGGCGACTCACCGGCATCAGTGAAATTTCGAACCTCTTTACAATATTCTCTGTATTACGTACATAAATATGATTCAGAGATACTCTGACCAATTTTTTTGTTTTATTGATCCATTTCAGTTTCCAGTCCTGCTCCTTGATTGCGTAACTTTTTACGTATAAATCTGTGAGCGAAAGCGGAATATTTATGTCCGCGATCGGATACAGTGTTAAGGATGTAAATGAAGAAGGCAGATGATTAATGATGCAGCAGCTTTGTGATATCTTAATTTTACATTTAATTCACAAAAAAAATAATACAAAACGATTGAAATGAAATGAAATGAAAAGGTTTTATTCAAAGTAGCGCAGATACTGCGGCTTAATGAACGTTACAAGTTAAACTAGGTGTCCATTTCAAAATCTGGATCATTTTGGAGAAAAAATGGACAAAAAAACTCCAAACTTAGTCTTTTCAAATTCCTTAATTAACAGAATTTACACAGATACTACAAAACTCGTGAATTTTACATGCTTGAATTCCAGACATCATTGTCATCTAAATAATCCTTAATATTATAGTAGCTCTTTTGGCACAAAGTGTACTTTACACATTTTTTGAACCGCGCTTCAGTCAAACTTAATATATCTTCAGGGATTTTATTGTAGAAGCGTATACAATGCCCCATGAAGGATGTATTAACTTTTGCCAGCCTAAATCTTGGGATCAAAAGTTTATGTTTATTTCTAGTATTTACATTATGTTGGCTACCTGCAGTTTTAAAGTTGCTAATATTTTTCCTGACATACATAATATTTTCATAGATATACTGACTGGCAACTGTCAGGATGTTTGTTTCTTTAAAGAATTCTCTTAACGAGTCTCTACTGCCTAGCTTATAGATGAATCTGATCGCTCTTTTCTGCAAGACGAAGATGGTCTCAATGTCCGCTGCCCGTCCCCACAGTAGTATGCCGTAGGACATGATACTATGGAAGTAACTAAAATAAACGAGCCTGGCAGTTGCGACGTCAGTTAGTTCCCTAATTCTTTTAACAGCATATGCTGCAGAGCTAAGCCTATTTGCCAATTTTTCTATATGAGGACCCCATTGAAGCTTTGCATCAATTGTGATACCTAAAAATACAGTTTCTTCGACAAGGTCTAGTTTGTCCCTTCCCAATATAACTTTGCTGTCAACTACTTTGACATTTGGTAGAGTGAACTTTATACATTTTGTCTTTTTTGAATTTAACAATAAGTTATTAGACGTAAACCAGTTTAGTACCTGAGAGAGAGCAGCATTAGTATTGTCAAGGTCATCTTCTTGTCTCTTAATTTTGAAAATAAGTGACGTGTCATCTGCAAATAGTACTATCTCTGACATATTTTGAACCATGAACGGCAAATCATTTACATATACGAGGAAGAGGAACGGCCCCAAAATCGATCCCTGTGGTACTCCTATCCTGACCTCTGACCCTGAAGATTTAGTTCTATTTATATCAGCTCTTTGAATTCTTCCTTCTAAATATGATGTCATAAGTTTTAGGCTATTCCCGTTTATACCATAGTGCTTTAATTTTAAAAGAAGTGTTTTATGGTCAACGCAATCAAATGCTTTTGACAAGTCACAGAATACGCCTATAGCATCCTTGCGATCTTCCCATGCACTAAATATATGTTTAACTAACATGACGCCGGCGTCCGTTGTAGAGCGCCCTTGCGTAAAGCCGAATTGCTGACCATGGAGAAGTTGATAGTCATTGAAGTGTGTAAGCAGTTGACCTAGAACTATCTTCTCGAATATTTTACTCAAAACGGGTAGAACCGAGACTGGTCTGAAATTTGAAGGATTACAATCGGAGGTCTCGGGTTCGATCCCCGGCCGGGCCAAACTAGGAAATGAACTTTTCTAGTTTGTCTCGGGTCTTGGATGTTATCTATGTATTTATTGTATTAAATCTATCGTCGAGTCAGCACCTATAACACAAGTCATTTAGTTGTACTTAGTATGGGGGTAACGAGATCTGTGTGATATGTCCATAAATATGTATGTATGTGTGAAAGATCGTTAGCCACGTAGATGTCTTATGTAGGTTAAGAGTTGCTTATGAGAATGTGGTATGTTGGCGCGCTCCTATTGGCTATCATTGACAGCACGGCTCCTCTTGCATTTGATTGGACCAAAATGACGTAATTTTCTTATCTTGACATATGTCGTCGTTGACGTGTGTGTGCGAAGCGTATCAAAAGCAATTAACTTAGCGCTGCCGTGTAGATATGAGGCGTGAAACATGTACAACACACAATGGATGCCACATTCTGGTGGATATCTAATGCGTGGCAGTGATATTGAGCCACATAATTGTAGGACAAAGTCCATTAGGTATTTCGTTCTTGCACAAAGACGTGAACGTGGAAAAATAGCTAATCAAGGCGCTGATTCACTTGCGTAAAGTTTGTTAATCCATGTGCATGTGACGTAACCAGCAAGTTATGATTCCGCAATACCTCTCACTGTCTATATATTCCCGCGCACGTGATTGCATTCTTAATTCACAATCATTGACACATTTAATTGCCAACTGTAACGTCGTCTTTTGTAAGCCATGGAATGAAAATAGGTGCGATACCTTGCCAGGCGGGATGACGGTCAGAGGACCAGGGTAATCACAGAGTGCCGGCTGACAGAAAGACGGTCAGTGGGCAGACCAACGGATGATTTTATGGGCACAGATAGTTCACGATAAAATCACCGGCAAACTAACTGAGTAGGGTGCTCACCGTAATATAACTAAGTAGGAAAGCGCTCGCGGCCCAAACCGAGTGATTGGAATCAATCACTTGAGTTAAGCAACAACAGGCGCCTTAAGGTGCTGGATGGGTGAGCGTTCCATGACTGCCGCTAGTGGCATTTTTCCGAGCGCTTCCGTGCTTCGCAAGGTACGCTAAGCCGTTGGTGCCGGCTGTCATGTAATGGCAGTCGTTAAGCCATGTTGGAGGCCTTATAGGCGGCTTAATAATTTCTGACGGTATGGCCTGCCGCTGTCTTGCAATCCTCCACCAACCCGGACTTCGACCCGTGGTGGAGTATGGCCTAACTTAACCATGCAGGAAGAGATCCATGCCCCAGCAGTGGGGGCATACAAGGGTTGTTATCGAGAGTGCTCACTGCTCACACTTCCCCAAAAAATGTGTGAAATTAGTGGCCAAACCCTAAAATTTATCATCAAGTATCTTGAATTGTTTTAGAACTACCTTTTTAACAGACCTTGTAACTTCAAACAATCTCAAAAGCAATTCACATACAAAAACAACAAATACAACAATTCACTTTGGACGTTAATGGGTATAAAATCTGACTCTCGAGTGCTTAAAAGTTACCCTTTTGTTCGACTAATGCCTGTAGTCTGTAGTAACGGATTATTAACGAAGTTCCCGGGTATTAAGGCTGTATTTGAGGCTAAGCAAAGGAGACATTAGTCACATTGGAGTAGAAATAAGCGGTTGGCGTAATTCCCCGCGCCGGATAACCGGTTTAAGTCGGTTTCAACCGACCGCGGCCGGAATTTTCCGCTTATTTTGCTCTATCGCGAGCGCTGTTGACGACAATTTGTATTAAAACTCATGTGCGAAGTGATTGGATTACGGCGGGGGCTGGGACGCGGAAATCGAGTAGGTTATGTGCGTCTTTGTGTCAGGTGAGTTGTTCTGAAAGCTATTAACTAACCCAGTCATATTATTAGTTTTATTAATAAAATTCTCTATTGCACCAAGGAAATATAATAATAATAAATATTCATGGACATATTATGCACACAGATCTCGACAGCCCTTTAACGACTTGTGTTATAGATGCTTACTCGACGATAGATTTAATACAATATATAATATTGGGCTTTTGCTTCACCTACATTAAATGGGTGAAGGGACCACTCCGACGCTGTAGTGCCTGGGACATGGTTTTGTAGATGGTGTAGGCTTGCCCAGCACCTATATCATCCTGACAGCTTAGTCGGCCTAGCCCACAGGAAAGACTAGTCAATACGTGCGGAGCCAACCAAGCAGCGGGTTTCCTCACGATGTTTTCGTTAGCGTTTGGTATTGCGACTACAAATTCGCAAATGTACGTAACTTTAAAATTAAACAAAGTCATTGGTACATGCCCGCACTGGGGATCGAACCTGGGGCTCACGCTTGCGAGTCCATGGTTCTACCCACTGAGCTACCACCGCTTGTACAATAAGTACATAGACAACATCCAAGTACATAGACAAACTAGAAAAGTTTGTTTGTTTTTGTTTGTTCCTAGTTTGACCCGGCCGGGGATCGAACCCGAGACCTTCGGTTTTACAGCCAATATTGTATAATAGACTGCCTAAATACTAATTACTAGTGCCAAACCGATAAATTAAAGAAACCAATATACTATATAAAGTACAATCATAGCATACCTATGATAAATATATTTATATAACGACATAATACATCATCAAAAACCATTATATCCCCACCGGGTCGGGTCTCTTCCCTGAGGAAGGTATAGGCCATACTCCACCACAGGGGCCAAGTCCAGATTGGTGGAGGCTTGCAAGACTAGTGGCTGGTCTTACTGTCAGAAGTTTTCAAGCCGCCCCAAGACCTCTGAATTGGCTTAACGACTGCCATCTATTGACGGCAGCTGGCACCAACTGCTTAACGCTAGTTAGCACCACGACGCGCCTTAAGCTTATACAGGGCATGAACCCTTTTTCTTTTTTTTTCGATTTTCGGGTTCTAATCCTGGCTGGGAACAAAACAAACCCAGTTTTTGGATGGACATGTTTGTGATGTCGTTGTTTCTGGTTCCCACGACACAGGGTATCCTAGTGTGGGGCCAGTAGAAATTTATGTGCGTGTATGTAAATGTCATGTATATGAATGTTACAGTTTATTTTTCATACTTATAAATCACATCACAAAATTTAAAACATTACGAAATAATACATGTTATGTTATGCTGCATCGACATACAGTGCACAACAACTTGTAGCCTTAGAATTTGTAGTTTCTTTTTTTTTCTTCTTATATTTTACATCTGTTTTGTTTTCTTTATTTCCTTTTCTTGTATAATTATGTATGTCTATATAAATCTATATAAACACACGTTTAAACTTGTGTAACAGAAAAAATCTTATGGAAAAAACTCTAAACGAAAACAGCTCTATAGCCAACAAAGGTATAAACTCACGCTTGTGAAACTCACGGGTTGTGAAATAAATTGTCTGTCCTTATTCCCGGAAAAGGCGGCATTTTACAAACAAATATGAGCTGTCTGTCTGTGCTGCGCCGGGCATATCCCGGGTGCATGGACCCACTTAAACCTAGAGTTGTGCCCTTTCAGAGGCTTTATTTATTAAAAAAACCCATACTGTCATGACCGAAACGCGAAATGACATACGAAACGAATATTTTACGTTTTACGATTTCCACTCCTGTATGTCCCCACCGTAGGGGCACGGGTGTCTTCTTGCATCGCTGTAAGGTGAGGACATACTCCAGCCCGGGGCCAAGTCCAGGTTGGTGGAGAATTGTAAGGCAGTGGTCGGCTTTACTGTCAGAAGTTATCAAGCGATCCATAAGACACCTGCATAGCTTAACGACTGGGAATACATGACAGCCGTCATCAAGCACCGGTTTAAAGGGCCTTGCGAAGCATGGAAGCGCTCAGAATAAATACCACTAGCGGTAGCCACGCAGCGGTCCATCCAGCACCTGACCGCACCTGTTGTTGACCCAAGTGATTGATTCCAATCACTCGGTTCGACTAGGACACGACATGCTAATATCAAAGGTTTAACAGTGAGTGTACCCACACGAAAAATGGGTCGCCTCAACCCGTCTAGCCGTGGATTTATCTCGACAGGTCATCACACAGCCAACACACAAAGTCCGAATTACAGCGTCGCTTTGCGCCATAATTGCCAGATTAAATTACAAAACTGCACTACACGAAATTAGTTTCAGAGCTTGTTGGGGCGAGTGACTAACCTAGATTATTATTATGTCGGTAATATTTAGATCTTGTTGGGGCGAGTGACTAACCTAGATTATTATTAGGTCGTTAATATTTAATTTTCTACTCACCGATTTGAAACCTGCAAGCTTTTAAGGTCTTACTTAATATTAACACTCTCTTGCCTCTGCAAAAGCTCTTGAAAGCTCACCAATTTCAACTGTGAAATGTTTGTGTGCAATAAAGTACAATCTTAACGATTTGAGAGTGAAGAAAACACCGTGAGGAAACCTGAGTGTCTGAAATGTTCACACACTTTAGCAATTGAAATTGCTCACCCGCGGCCAATACCCGTGGTTAAGCACAAACGTATTTTGGCTACCTAAATAGACTAATTAGACCATTCGCGAGTGAAAATTTCCCATTTTTTTACCTTTTTTTTTTTTGTAACCGGACGGTGTTTCATATTTTTAATTAGGTTTATGTTAATAAAGACATTTGAAAATCATCTATCAAGTACAACACCCATTTATTACCTACATTTCGTGGCATACCGTCCGTTCCATACCCGTCAAGTTAAGGCCAAAAACTGAGGTCTCAAGGGAAGTGATCTGCGACCCACGGGCCGCGGATTTATCTCGACACACATTACACACGGCAGCAAGTTGGCCGTTTTGTGAAATTGTTTCATATTTGGAAATTTAAACGCTGATGCTGATGCCGCGGGGGTAAAGATAATACGAGATTACATTGTTCAGCTGACCTATTTAAAAATACAATTTAGTCTTCGTGAGATTCTATCTCGATTGCTTTATGAGGTTAATTTGTTTTTTTAATTGAGTTTCGGACATCAAAACGCCGATTAGGTTGAAGAAAAACAATTGTTCTAAAGAAATTTATTCGTCTCAGTAACTGTAGCAATTAAAGCGCCTAGTGCCTGGCTCGTTGGTCAAACTGTTAGTGCGTTTAGCTATCAAACCTGAGGCCGTAGGTTCGATAACAAATAACCTCAATCTGGGTGTATTTCCATGTTTGTGATGTCCTTGCCTGTTTACCATAGCACAGGTTATCCTAGATTGGGATCAGTTGTGTGAAAAAAATGTACTAGGTCTTTGTAAATATGTTATGTTTATATTGTTTTTAATGAACTAACCCGTGCTAAGGACACTTTTAAAAACCTATTTAGAGGCTGCAAATTCCACACATGCCGGGAATCGAACCCGCGACCTCTGGCTACCGTGCCAGCGCTCTCCCAACGGAGCTAATGGAGCTACGTAATACAGGGAGTCTTTACAATGTTTGAAAGTTGGTTGGAGTCCCGGCATGGGTGGAATTTATAGCCTCTAAATATGTTATGTTTGTTTTTACTGGTGTAAAAACCTATTTAGAGGCTAAAAATTTCACCCATGCCAGGATTCGAACCCGCAACCTCTGGCTATCCGTACCAGCGCTCTACCAATTGAGCCAATGAGCGACTCACGGCATCAGTGAAATTTCGAACCTCTTTACAATATTCTCTGTATTACGTACAGGCAGCGACATCTGACTTAAGCAAATTGCATTACTTACAGCCCCGACTACCTACTTTGCAGTTAGGTTTAACATCGGAACGATATCACTGTACCCACATGATTACACTATTTTTATTTTTAATGCACTAACCCGTGCTAAGGAACAAATTTAAAAACCTATTTAGAGGCTAAAAATTGCACCCATGCCAGGATTCGAACCCGCAACCTCTGGCTATCACCACTGGTGATACTGGTTATTGATTGATACTGGTTACTGGTGTACCAGATTTTTTTATTTTATCCTACCTTATTTGTCTCCCAAATAAAAATAATCCTGTAGATGTTAGCCTTTACATTGATACAGAGTTAACTAAAGATGCATAAAACATTGAAACTAAAGAGGCATAAAACATTGAAACTAAAGAGGCATAAAACATTGAAACTAAAGAGGCATAAAACATTGAAACTAAAGAGGCATAAAACATTGAAACTAAAGAGGCATAAAACATTGAAACTAAAGAGGCATAAAACATTGAAACTAAAGAGGCATAAAACATTGAAACTAAAGAGGCATAAAACATTGAAACTAAAGAGGCATAAAACATTGAAACTAAAGAGGCATAAAACATTGAAACTAAAGAGGCATAAAACATTGAAACTAAAGAGGCATAAAACATTGAAACTAAAGAGGCATAAAACATTGAAACTAAAGAGGCATAAAACATCAAATCAAATCAACTTATTTCAACGTAAAGAATTTACAATGTCAATGTACAATGTAAGCTGCTACTTGCAGGCCGTATTGTAGTGGAGAAAAAATCAGCGGCATTCAAACATATACCTACGTTACAAGCATCATATTGCTCCACCCTTCATAAATATACCAAACAATAAGTTGCCCCAAATAAGCCATTAAGTGGGTGATAAAAATTGTCACATTTATGAGAATGGAAGCCCTTTATGACACCTGCTTAAATGACAGGTGGCAAGCTTATGGAACCTTTTCCTGTCATAAAGATAATAGCATAGACCCCTCCGTCAATTTGCAGGCTACAGAAAAAAGGAGATGAACAGAAGTACCAGATCATTTTTGATTTTCAGGTTTCTTCTTTAAATAAGTCCACTGCTGGACGTAGCCCTCCCCTAATGAGCGCCATAGCGCAACGTTTTGCCATCATTTGGGGGGAATGTCCATAATCTTGGGCATGCGGGTTGGGTATATACAAACAGTGCATTGTGCGATCGATTGATATCAACCCTTGTATGCCCCCACTGCTGGGGCACGGGTCTCTTCCGGCATCGCAGGAAGATTAGGCCATAATCCACCACGGTCGTCAAGTCCAAGTTGGTGGACAATTGTAGAACAATGCTGGGCTTTACTGTAAAAAGTTATCAAGACGCCCATAAGACCTCTGACATGGCTTAGCGACTGCCATTACATGACAGCCGGCACCAATGACTTAACATGCCTTGCGAAGCACGGAAGCGCTCGCAAAAATGCCACTAGCGGTAGTCACTGGACGATCACCCATCTTGCACCTGACGGCGCCTGTTGTTGCTTAACTCCAATCCCTCGGTTCGACTAGGCCACGAGCGCAGCAGTAAAAAGTAGCTTGTTTGTGTTAATACAGGGTGTCTGCTAACTCCATACCAAATTTAATTAAAATAGCTTCAGCCGTTTAGACGTGAAGAAGTTACAAACTTACACACTCACAAACTTTCGTCTTAATAATATGAGTGTGATGATCAAGGGATTTCCATGTCAAGTCCTTCTAGTTCTTCGCACTCTACGTTCTCGCTGGATACTCCCAGTAATTGCTTTGTCCTAAATCTCGAGTTATTTATCGAGTTTCCGACGCGGGAGGTAAAGTAGTGCTTTCTCCGGACCAACCGCGAACGAAGGAACGCGAATGAAGACACTTCACAATCAGCATTGTACGCGGCTAAAGTCGGTCTAATGCCCCGTTTGCGTTCGCTTTACTGACCTCCATAGTGCTAATAATGTTGAAGGGAAAAAAGGGAAACGCGGTATTCCACTTTTTTTTACTTAGCATAAACGTCCCACTGCAGGCCACAGGTCTTCTCTCAGAAAGAGAGTGTGAGCTTAATAATCTCGCATGCCCTCCGTGGATTCGCCGTTTGTGTATAATAAAAATTGTATTAACACGTATTTTACTCGTTTAATTTTACTTTTTTTTACAATTTTGCGACGTTTCGGCTCTTTTTCAAGTACCGTGGTCTCGGAAGACTGTCTAGTGCTCGTGTTAACCTTACAAAATACTATAATTCTTGTATGGTTAAGGCGTTAATTCATGTCTACTTTTTTATGGACTTACTGCATTGTCTAGTACCAATGCCAATGTCACGTGTTAGACAAAACTATAGCCAATCGAGAGCAAACGAGGCTCACTATAACTCGAATTTACGGGTCTTTTCCTGCATCGCAGGAAGGTTAGGCCATACTCCACCACGGGGGCCAAGTCCGGGTTGGTGAAGGATTGTAAGACAGTGGCGAGCCTTACTGTCAGAAGTTATTAAGCCGCCCATAAGGCCTCTGACATGGCTTAACGACTGACATTATATGTATGACAGCCGGCACCAACGGCTTAACGTGCCTTGCGAAGCACGGAATTATTTCATTTATTTTTATACTTCTCTCCGTAAGAACCATCGTCGTACTTCAAGGAATATTCTAAAAAAAGAATTAACGAAACGGGTAACTGACTCTCGAGATTTGCGTTTACCAACGCATTCAGCGGTTCTTTTTTATATTATAGAAAACTAAAAAACAAACAACAAATGTATGATAAATTACCTAAAGTCCTAAACTACTTATGGTTCGCGCAGATGACTACTGTATCTCTGTGCAGATGAACTCATCTGCACAGAGATCCAGTAACTATATAAAAGACTTGTGAGGTCATCATAAACGGCTTGCAGGATTGCATTCTTGGTTTATGCGTCACACTGCAGGTCACTGCTATTTGCTCGGAGAAGGAGAGAGAGAGAGAAAGAAAAAGATAGAATATAATATTATTCACCACCCGTCGATTGGCCAAAACGCGGAGATATGTGAATACAAAACAGTATTGACAGTCAAATTTATTGACTATACTAATATATTATTATACTATTTTTATTTTTAATGCACTAACCAGTGCTAAGGACAAATTTAAAAACCTATTTAGAGGCTAAAAATTTCACCCATGCCCGGATTCGAACCCGCAACCTCTGGCTATCCGTGCCAGCGCTCTACCAATTGAGCCAATGGGCGACTCACCGGCACCAGTGAAATTTCGAACCTCTTTACACTATTCTCTGTATTACGTACAGGCAGCGACATCTGGCTTAAGCAAATTGCATCACTTACAGCCCCGACTACCTTTTTTGCAGTTAGGTTTTAACATCGGAACGATATCACTGTACCCACATGATTATTAGCACGGGTTAGTGCATTAAAAATAAAAATAGTATAAGGGATCCAGTAACTACATAAAAGACTTGTGAGGTCGTCATAAACGGCTTGCAGGATTGCATTCTTGGTTTATGCGTCACATTGCAGGTCACAGCTATTCTCTCGGAGAGGGAGAGAGAGAAAGAAAAAGAGAGAATATAATATTATTCACCACCCGTCGATTGGCCAAATTGCGGAGATATGTGAATACCAAACAGTATTGACAGTCAAATTTATTGACTGTACTAATATATTATTGTTATTAGTTTAATTATTTATTTTAATTTTAAATACATGAGTCACTCTAGTTCAAACTAAGTTGTAGAGGAACCTTTTGCTAGGTAATACTAATTCACAGTATCTATTGTTTTAGCGTCACTTTTTCCTATTATTATTAATATTATATTACTTCTCAGTGTAAAGGCATAGGGATGCAGCACCTATTTTATATCTATTTACATCTCATCAACCTATTATGTCTCACTGGTCCCTTCCCTAAGGAAAACACCGGACATCATTTACATCTATTTGTTTTTAAATTTTACCTGTACTTGTATCGGTTTTCTTACCTTACATAAAATTAAATAAAGTAATAAAACAAATGTTCAAAGGCGTCCTTAATGCAAGAAGCATTATCTTCCATCGAACCTTTGATGCTTTGGTGTAATAAAAAATTGACGATTTCTTAACATTTTTAAAAACCTATTTAGAGGCTAAAAATTCCACCCATGCCATGCCGGGATTCGAACCCGCGACCACTGGCTATCTGTACCAGCGCTCTTTCCAACTGAGCTAATGGGTGACTCACCGGCATCAGTGAAATTTCGAACCTCTTAACATGAGAAAATAATACCATGTTTATCAAAACTGAGATGAAATCTCTTTATTTCAAAACAAGTCCGGCCTAAATGGAGCGAAGCCTTCCCACCGCGGACGGTTTTGACAAATGCAATTTATTAGTTTATGATCAGACGAAGGCATTTGCACAGAACAAAGAGAGATGGAAACTGCAAGAAACTTAGTAACAAAGCAATATTTAGTACTTTAGGAGGTTGTAATGTTGTTCTTGTATATCCCAATTCCGATGAGGCCTACATTTTATACGAATTGGTTTAAAAGCAAGCACAAACTTTTAACCAACTTTAGACATGTATAGAGACTTACTTGTTACAAGTAGAACTGTATAAAGCATTATTAGGACGATATGGTCGATTTTCTTTTTTAAAAACCTATTTAGAGGATGGATGTGTGACCGGCTATGCCTAACGCTAGTGGCATTTTTCCGACAGGTTCTGTGCTTTGCAAGGCATGCTATGCACTTGTTGCCGGCTGCCGTCGGTAGGTGGCAGTCGTTAATCCAAGTCAGAGGCCTTAGAGCGGCTTGAAAACCTTTGACAGTAAGACCAGCCACTAGTCTTGCAAGCCTTCACCAATCCGGACGTGGCCCCTGTGGTGGAGTACGGCCTTACCTTCGATACAAAAAGAGAGCCGTGCCACAGTAATGGGGCCATACATACAAAGGTTGATATCTAGATCTCTGTGTTTTTGTTAGCCGTTATTCTGTGTGCATTATTGTTGTGTTAGTACCCCGATTTGACCGGTTTATCCAATAAGCCCCGGGCGCCGAATGGAAACAAATTAACGAATCCGTCTCGTCAAAAGTAATTTATTGGCTTTGGAAAAAAATACTTTCGATCGTCATAAATACAATTAGGTCTTCCATTTTCGTCGAGGGAAAAACTTGAGAGAGAAATATAGATGGAGTATAGAGAACACTTTATTGTCTAACTAGAAAATAATAATAGAAGGAATTGTATTGTTGTTTTGTTGAAATGAATATGTTTTCTAAGTTATGTATATTTCTGAAAATATACCTACTCTGAGAGTAGGTTTGTACCCTACAGTAAGACGTTTATAGGCTATATAAAAAAGTTGTTGTTGAACAAATTTTGTTGTACACATTAAATGTAAAAATTACTTTGCTAACTTCCGCCAACAATCCCACAAGTACCACGCGGTTAGTTTTAATGCTATTATGGATTTCCGCAAAGTAACGCCTGATTCCATACAATATTGTTGTAAAATCGGAGAAGCCCGGTAAAGATTACAGATTATTTAAAGTAGCAAAAGAGTGACATTTTTATTGTGTGCAGCCGAAACATCTCCAAAAGAGCTAGATTGGGTATGCTTAATGGTCTGCTGGTCCCAACACTTATGTATGGTAGCGAGACTTGGGTGTGGGTGGCAAAAGAAGCAAGAAAGTAAAATTAATGCAGTAGGAATGAAGTCCTTGAGAAGTATGTGTAGGGTTACTTTTAATGACAGGAAACGCAATAGTCTGATTATAGAACGTTGCGGACTGAAACAGGATGTAATAACTAGAATTAAGAAAGGAATGGACATGTGGAGAGGATGAAGGAAAAGGATTGACGATACAAATATATATTGCGAATGTGAGTGGAAGGGCTGGTAAGGGCGTCCCAAACGGACATACATCGACCAAATAGGGAATGTATCAGTAAAGGGGAAAATAAAAAGTACCCGGAACCGGCGTGCGGTGCGTGCCTGCATCGACTTATGAACGTTGATGTAGCGAAGATGATCTGTCAGGATCATGGCTTGTGGCAGTCCCTGGTTATGTATGTATGTATGTACGTATGTATGTATGTATGTATGTATGTATGTATGTATGTATGTATGTATGTATGTATGTATGTATGTATGTATGTATGTATGTATGTATGTATGTATGTATGTATGTATGTATGTATGTATGTATGTATGTATGTATGTATGTATGTATGTATGTATGTATGTATGTATGTATGTATGTATGTATGTATGTATGTATGTATGTATGTATGTATGTATGTATGTATGTATGTATGTATGTATGTATGTATGTATGTATGTATGTATGTATGTATGTATGTATGTATGTATGTATGTATGTATGTATGTATGGATGAAATTTTTATTCTTGTTTTACCCTATGTACGGTACATAATTTTAAGTCAGAAAATATTGAACTTTTTCATGATTACGTTTTGCTTCATATGGTTTTCAGACTATTTTTTAACCTCAATCTGTATCCATACATCCCTTGTTCAGGACAATACGCACATAGACAGTCAGTACAGAGGTATCGTGACATTTCCATTAGTGGCATGATCCTTCAGCGACACAAGTCAGTGGATTAAATGTTTATTGCGTCTGAAGTACTCCCGCTGATAAATATAAAAGCTTTCAGCGGTCAGAGAGGGAGTGAATTATTGAGCGGCCGCTGTATTGTGCCGAGCCACGGATTATACAGACAAATAAAATAAAACTTTTCCATTCCCGCAATATTGGGTTTCCATTTGAGTGTTTTTGTGATTGATTACATTTAGGTTCGCTAGACTAGTGACTTCAATATCAACCCTTGTTTGTTCCCACTTTTGAGGCGCGGGTCTCTTCCTGCATCGCAGGAAGGTTAGGCCATACTCCGGTCCTAAATCCGGTTGGTGGAGGATTGTAAGACTGTGGCGGGCCTTACTGTCAGAAGTTGTCAAGCCGCCCATAAGGCCTCTGACATGGCTTAACAACTGTCTTGCCATGACAGCCGGCACTAACGGCTTAACAAAGCTCGGAAGCGCTCGGAAAAAATGCCACTAGCGGTAGTCACGAGACGTTCACCCCATCCTGCACCCGACCGCGTGGTCAGGTGCAGGATGGGTAAAAATAGTATAACTTATGGGATATATAAGTTATACTATTTTTATTTTAAATGCACTAACCCGTACTAAGGAACAAATTTAAAAACCTATTTAGAGGCTAAAAATTTCACCCATGCCGGGATTCGAACCCGCAACCTCTGGCTATCCGTGCCAGCGCTCTACCAATTGAGCCAATGGGCGACTCACGGCATCAGTGAAATTTCGAACCTCTTTATACTATTCTCTGTATTACGTACAGGCAGCGACATCTGACTTAAGCAAATTGCATTACTTACAGCCCCGACCACCTACTTTGCAGTTAGGTTTTACATCGGAACGATATCACTGTAACCACATGATTATACTATTTTTATTTTTAATGCACTAACCCGTGCTAAGGACAAATTTAAAAACCTATTTAGAGGCTAAAAAATTCCGCTCTACCAATTGAGCTCAATTGGTAGAGCGCTGGCACGGATACTTGGCACGATCCTTTACTATATAACTATGAATGAGTATCGCGAATGATTAAGAAATATTATCTACAAAATGAGCTACTCTCTGTTAAAATTTTCTTCCAGCAAACCTTTAATTTGCTCACATTCTTTTCCTGCTGTACTCTGTACTATTCAATCCAGCTTATCTCCCCTTTATCTCAAAGAGCGTTTTAGTTACCTCAGTGACCACGGCCGGCCACTACGTTCAGACCAGAATTTGACGCTGAAAACACCCAGCCATACAAAGTTCGTTGCCAGCTCATTTACTGTAAGAGCGGTCCGGCTGTGGAATGAGCTGCCGGTTTCTATAAGGCGCTCCCCATCTCCTGCTATATTTAAATCTAAAGTAGTAGAATTCTTTCTTTCCAAATAATGTCTTATTTTCTTTTTGTCTGTAGATAAATCCCATTTATTTTTCCCATCATGCTTGCTATTATAATTTATTGTTTATGTATGTTTATAATAGTATTTATCTATGTAAGTTTATTTTATTACATATACGTATGTATATAAATATTCGATGAGCACCAACTACCCGTCTCAATTTCTCCTTCAGCAATCTTTCCGATTTAAGGTTGCCTGGAAGAAATTGCTATCAGCAATAAGGCCGCCATTTGTAGCTCTTCTTTTGTAACTGTTGTCTCTGTAATTATTTTCTGGTGTGTACAATAAAGAATATTCTTATCTTATCTTGTCTCGTCTCGCCTCGTCTCGTCTCGTCTCGTCTCGTCTCGTCTCGTCTCGTCTCGTCTCGTCTCGTCTCGTCTCGTCTCGTCTCGTCTCGTCTCGTCTCGTCTCGTCTCGTCTCGTCTCGTCTCGTCTCGTCTCGTCTCGTCTCGTCTCGTCTCGTCTCGTCTCGTCTCGTCTCGTCTCGTCTCGTCTCGTCTTGTCTTGTCTTATCTTATGTTATCTCTTACAGAGATAAACTCATTTTGTATATCCTGTGAAATGTTTGTGTGTAATTATTAAGTATAATATTTATAAAATATGGAATGTGCTTTATCTGGCAGCGAGGTGCAGCTGATTTACAAATGCAACGAGTCAGTGGAGCACTGTCTAACGACAGCATAGGTACCGCCATCTGGTGGCGATTACCCGAACTAATTCACGCCATGATTTTCTAACCCAATCTATATTTAGCTATCAGCGTGATAGCTTGTTCGGGGGTATACCACTAGATGGCGCTGTTGCCTTTTTTTTGTACCCCCTACCTCCTGGTTCACGTCTTTTCAAGCACATTTGAGAACACGTTGTCCGTACAGGAGTAAAAGGATTTAAAGGCACAGAAGTTCTGGCTCAATAACATATTTATTTATATCGATATCAATCCCTGGATGTCCCCACTGCTGGGGCACGGGTCTCTTCCTGCATCCCAGGAAGGTTAAGTCATGCTACAAATCAATCAAGTCAAATAAATTTATTTCAACGTAAAGAATTTACATTCTGTTTGCTAAATGTCAATGTACAATGTAAAATGTAAGCTGCTGCCTTCGGACCGTACTGTAGTGGAGAAAAAGGCAGCGGAACAAAACTCCATTCTGACTATCATTTCTCAAATCATCTTAAACCAAATATATCAGTTGCGTATACCTAATAAGATTTCATGATTTCCATCAACAAAACTAAATGCGAAAGCATTAGTCAAATGTCTCCACCACGGGGGCCAACTCCGGGTTGGGGGAGGATTATTAGACAGTGGCGGGCCTCACTGTTAGAAGTTATCAAGCCGCCCAGAAGGCCTCTGACATGACTTAACGACTGCCATTACATGACGGCTGGCACCAACAGCTTGACGTGCCTTGCAAAGCATGGAAGCGCTCAGAAAATGCTACTAGCGGTAGTAATGCGACGGTCACCCATCCTGCACCTGACCGCGCCTGTTGTTGCTTAACTCAAGTGATTGATTACAATCAATCGGTTGGATTAGGTCACGAGCGCTTCAATATAAAACAATACATCATTGAAAATTTTGGTGTTCCTCATTAAATGTTGTGTATATTGTTTAATATAGTATTTTCTAAGGTTAACACGAGTACAAGACATAATTTAAACTGTTTTTACACGGATTTCACTCGTTTGTTATATTTTTTTAATAATTATTTTTCTAACGTTTCGGCACTTTTACAGGTGCCGTGGTCTCGGATGACTGAGGTCACAGGCATCTTTTTGAAAGCATTAACTGTTAGTTTACTACACTCGGCAAAAATTAAAAAAGTTAATTATGAAGTTACGTTCCAAAATAGACAAACCAATTTTTTTTTATAAAGTTAACAATAGTGATTATTAGTAATTGAAGTTAAAAATTAAATTTATAAAACCAATTATTTACATGAACTCAAAATATTGATTTTTAATTGAAATTAAAATTACTTGTTTAATATATTATAAGAAAAGATGATAAGATAAGATAAGAGAGAAGTCTTCTCATACCGAAGATCCGACAAACAGGGTGTTAACTCTTTACATTGAAATAATAAACTTGCAGATACATACATAACCTCACGCCTGTATTCCAGAAGGGTAGGCAGAGTCCACGGACTACCATTTGCCAGGATCCTAACAGATCACCTTCCCTTCATCAACGTTCATAAGTCGTTGCATGCACGCACGCTGGTTTCGGGTCCCTTTTATTTTCCCCTTTGCTAATACATCCCCTATTTGATTGATGTATGCCCGCCTAGGACGTCCCTTACCAGCCCTGCACTCACATTCGCAATATATATTTGAATCGTCAATCCTTCTTCCTTCATCCTCTCCACAACTACACTACACCTATCCACCTACTTTTATACAAATATACTAATTTAAGGTAATTGAATCCTAGGACATAATTATATACATGGTTCCTGGGTTATATTAAAATTTGTATGTTAAGTGAAATTAATTGTCTGTACAATCCGAACTCATAAAACAACGAACAAACGAACAATAAAAAAAAGGATAAGCAGGTAAAAAGTCAGATCTGGTCAAAGGCTAAAGTAGTAGTGGATTAAAAATGACGGAAATCGAAGAATGAGTGACAAAATTTAAATATTTGAAAATGATAGATAGAAAATGAAATAAAAATGGTGTAAAGAGGTTTGCAACGTTACAACGCCACAAAAATGAAAATAGACCCGGATTGAGGCCTCTTGTGCAAATGTATGGCGGTCCCCAATGGGGATGAAACCTACGACTACTGTCTTTTTTTTTTATATATTTCATAAAGTCAAAATACAATAGACATACCTAAATTATTTACATAGACATTATAAAAAACTCAATACAATCATAATCAACATTCACATAAAGTTTTGTCAAACTACTGTCTTGGTACCTAAGCGCCTTAACTTCATTTAAATTTTAAATCCTAAAAACACACTAAATTTAGAGTATTGAAGTCTGTTGATGTTGATAATTTAAAATGTGTTTCGGAGGAGCACTGCTTATCTTAAGCCACAGGTTTTAACCTTTTTTAGGGAGCAGGGTACCACTGCCTTAGAGATAAGGTCATTGCAAAATGTTACTTTAATAAATTATCTTGTCTTATCATCTCGTCTCGTCTCGTCTCGTCTCGTCTCGTCTCGTCTCGTCTCGTCTCGTCTCGTCTCGTCTCGTCTCGTGTCGTCTCGTCTCATCTCATCTCATCTCATCTTATCTTATCTTAACGACTAGACCAACGAGGCAGTCGAGGCAAAGAATAAATTGTTACTTTTGATTTCTGTGAGTCCTTGGTCCATGCAACAGGACAACAATTTGAGTTTATCCTCACGCGGAGTTTCCCCGGAGAGGGCAGTTTGCATAATCCGGAGTGCGCAATATCGCGGCAAATTTCATAGCATTCGTAGCGTGTATGGCGAAGCTTTGAAGCTTCGTTTTAAGCTTTGAAAGTAAGAAGAAGACTTCTGTTTAGGGGATTTTATAGGGTATAAATCTGAAATGAAATGAAAAGGTTTTATTCAAAGTATTGCAGAAGCTGCGGCTTAATGAACGTTACAATTCAAACTAGGTGTCCATTTCAAAATCTAGATCATTTTGGAGAAATAATGGACAAAAAAACTCCAAACTTAGTCTTTTCAAAGT
The DNA here is from genome assembly GCA_934045075.1 of Yponomeuta sedellus. Lineage (NCBI taxonomy): Eukaryota > Metazoa > Arthropoda > Insecta > Lepidoptera > Yponomeutidae > Yponomeuta > Yponomeuta sedellus. The sequence continues at coordinate 682,549 of OW203743.1, forward strand.
CCTTAATTAACAGAGTTTATACAATTATTTTAAAACATAGAACTCATGCATTGTACTAGCTATAATTCTAGACATTACTGTTATCTAAATAATAATAATAATAATAATAAAAAGCCCTTTTGGCACAAAGTGTACTTTACACATTTTTTGAACCGCGTTTCAGTCAAGCTTAATATATCTTCAGGGATTTTATTATAGAATCTATGCTGACTTATCTTCTTCCTCTTCTTCAGGCTATATTAGTCCACTGCTGGACATAGCCCTCCCCTAATGAGCGCCATAGCGCAAGGTTGTGCCATCGTTTGGGGGTAATACCTATAATCCCTATACTGGGCATGCGGGTTGGGTTGGTGCTATTCTCTAAGCCGACACCACACAGCTGCTGTCTTATCACATCACACCAATATTATAAGGGCGAAAGTTTGTGAGTGTGTATGTTTGTTACTTTTCAAATTTATGTAGGTAGCTGACCTATATACCGAGTATTAGGAAAGGTTTTCATTAAATAATAATATTGGCCTTTTTGCATCTACTTAATGAGATGATTTATACAGCGTCCAGTGGTATCTTCACTCACACTAGATGGGTGAAGGGATCACTCCGACGCTGTAGTGCCTGTGACATGGTTTTATAGATGGTGTAGGCTTGCCCAGCACCTATACCATCCTGACAACTTAGTCAGCCTAGCCTTCAGGAAAGACTAGTTAATACGTGCGGATCCAACCAAGCCGCAGGTTTCCTCACGATGTTTTCCTTCACCGTTAGCGTGTGGTATTGCGACTACAAATTCGCAAATATACGTAACTTTGAAATTAAACAAAGTCATTGGTACATGCCCGCACTCGGGATCGAACCTGGAGCTCTCGCTTGCCAGTCCATGGTTCTACTCACTGAGCTACCACCGCTTCATTAGTTAAACCCTTACCTCTGCTTAGGTAACAATATTACCTAACTGTAAATTACAGGAACACGTGAGTTCATAAAATCTCAGGCACCTAATGTATTCAATTTTGGAGACGTCCTTACCCTCATATTTGTGAGACAGTTTCAAAGCAACCTTTATATAACTTTGCAACTTTATGCACGAGACACCGTTTTGTTCGTCTTAAGCGAGTAAGATGTTACAGAAATTTTGCTTAGCTCTTAGCCAGGTCGTGGTGAAATAGATCCCACTAGATTGAACCTTACTACCTTGAAATAAAGTCTACAACCAATGAAAACTTTTTAAAAAGCGTGTCTAAAGAATGTTAACTTTGCAACTTAAAAAAATTAGAAAAGGTCTTTAAAAAGACATTTTTATAGTGCGGCAATTTTATAGCTTGATAGAAAAAAGTGTAATATCAATATCAACCCTTTGTATGTCCCCACTGCTGGGGCACGGGTCTCAACCTGCATCAGAGGAAGGTTAGGCCATACTCCACCTCGGGGGCCAAGTCGGGGTTGGTGGAAGATTGTAAGACAGTGGCGGGCCTTACTGTCAGAAGTTATCAAGCCACTCATATGCGTTCTGACATAGCTTAGCAATTGCCATTACATGACAGCTGGAACCAATGGCTTAACGTACCTTCCAAATTACACTATTTTTATTTTTAATGCACTAACCCGTGCTAAGGAACAAATTTAAATAAGTACCTTCCAAAGCACGAAAGTGCTCGGAAAAATGTCACAAGCGGTAGTCACGGGGCGGTCTTTCATCCTGCACTTGACCATGCCTGTTGTTGCTTAACTCAAGTATTTGATTCCAATCACTCGGTTCGACTAGGCCGCGAGCGCTTCCATACAAATGTGTGTGAAAATATAAAAAACTTCAAATAAAATTCAAACTCAAATGTCTTACAATCCTCCACCAACCCGGATTTGACCCCCGTGGTGAAGTATGGCCTAACGTTCCTGTGATGCAATCACCTGGTTCAGCAACAACAAGCGCGGTCAGTGCAGGATGGGTGATCGTCCCGCGACTACTTCTAGTAGCATTTTTTCCGAGCGCTTCCGTGCTTCGCAAGGCACGTTAAGCCGTTGGTGCCGGCTGCCATACAATTGCAGTCGTTAAGCCTTATCAGAGGCCTTATGGGCGGCTTGTTCTCTGATAGTAAGGCCCACTACTCTCTTACAAACGTCAACTAACCCGGACTTGGCCCCCGTGGTGGAGTATGGCCTAACCTTCCGGCGATGCGGGAAGAGACCCGTGCCCCAGCAGTGGGGACATACAAATGTGGTTATCGAATTGTATTGTCATCAGCGGTAGGCTCAAGAGTCGCTCAGGCGGTCTATCTGTATGTCCCCCTTCTACAGAAGCGAGGATGGCGGCGGTAATGCATTTTTAATGTCACTATCAGAAGTGTTTGTTGTTGCTTACGAGCGACATAGCGGGAACTGAATGTCGGAACATTTTTTGCATATATATTTTTTTTACGACCTCGGTGGCGCAGCGGTTTGGCACGCTGTCTTTAAAACCGAAGGTTCGATTCCCGGCCGGGTCAAACTAGGGTTATTACCCTATTCGCGGTTTATACCCCTGGAATGACATTGTACTGCTTTGTAGAGTACCAAATTGAGGCAAATGAGGACCTATAATGTCCCCTGGTTCCAGAATGTCCCTTGCCAAAAATGACCCTTTCCCAAAATATCCCTTCCCCATAATGCCCCTTCATCAAAATGTCCCTTTCCCATAATATCCCTTCATCAAAATGTCCCTTTCCCATAATATCCCTTTATGAAAATGTCCCTTTCCCATAATATCCCTTCATCAAAATGTCCCTTTCCCAGAATATCCCTTCATCAAAATGTCCCTTCCCTAAAATGTCCCTTCCTCAAATACTAAAACCTATGTCAGTATTACATTCTAGGGCCTGGCCAAGTGATTGTGTTGTGTGAGAGTTATTATTTTTATTAAACCGTGCTGCGAGGAAGTACTTTTATTGTTAACTGGTGACATAATTCGCAGTGAACATACTTTTTACCACACATAGGTTTCGCGTTTAATTGTCGGATAATTAGCGATTGAATATGCAAAGCTCGATCTGATTTAGAGGCAGTCTGCTGAACGCGTTCTATTACGAAGTTATATCAAATTGGTAATGAAATTATTATTTAAAGTAGATAGATAGATAAATAGAATATTCTTTATTGTACACAGAAACTACAGTAACAAAAAATATATAAAAAATATAGTACAATTGGCGGCCTTATTACTAAATTAAAGGTAAAAGACCGCTATCTATTTAATAACCTTTTTTATAATCAATTTTATTTTATATTATTGCAAAAAATGGGCCTGTCTCTTATCATACATATAGATAGAATATTTTTCATTATATTCTAATATTATTTTAATATTCATGTTCATGTTTTCTTTCTTCCACCGATCAAAGTTAATTGTTTCGTCGATCTCAACCCTTGTTGGTCCCCACTGCTCGGGCACGGGTCTCTTCCTGCATCGCAGGAAACTTAAGCCATACTTCACCACAGGGGTGAAGTATGGCTTACAATTCTCCATCAACCAAGTCCGGGTTGATGGAGAATTGTAAGACAGTGGCGGGCCTTACTGTCAGAAGTTATCTATCTGCCCATAAGACCTTTGACACAGCGTAACTACTACCATTATATGACAGCCGGCACCAACGTTTTAAGGTGCTTTGCGAGGACTCAAAAGAGAATTTAATTTTATGTATTAAGATATTATATGAAATCAGGCGTTACTTTGCGGAACGCCATAAGAGCATTAAAATGAAAAAAATACTTTGTAAATTCCGCCAAAAATCCCACAAGCACCATTAGGTTAGTTGATGCACCGCCTCCCTCCCACTTTTCCAAGCAAGACACGAACACACCACCGACATCAATACTTGTGTAAGAAAATACACGACGCATTTCTCCTCTAACACGAGGCATCCTCAGGCTCACAAATGCAAGTGACCGTTACCGCGAAAATGCTCCGTATTCATAGGCTAGGCCGCTCCGCCTCCCGATGATATAATCTGACCGTTGATCCTGTGACCGTTAAACCGTCAAGCGCATAACGGTCATTAACAATTCATGTAAAAAAATGTATTAAGTCTCCATAAAAAAGAGTATCTAATTTTTGGGTACTTTAGGATAAAACAAAATTAAAACTGTAGTACTTAGTTTTGCAGGTCAGTGTACTCTTATAAATAAATACTCTATCTATCTAATCTCGAATCTCAAATAGATTATTATTGGATCACCAACATACCTAACTCAATTCAGTTTCCATCCAGCTGTCAGAGTTGAGTGTTACCAGTTCCAATCAATAGGCAGGTCGGTTACAGCTGCTCTAGAGTAACCCTATCGTTTACACCTGCAAATTATGGTTCAGACAGTGCCGGTATTGTGGTGAGCTGGCAGGCGTTGAAGAGCGATAATTGGACGAGACAGGTGCAGTCTATTTATTCTTACTTGTCCAATTTAGTAAACAAGATTCTAACCTTAAAATTGAGATTAGATGCCTAAACGAGACAATTTCTCGCAAATTCATGAACTATCATGAACAATGTTTATAAAATTGGCAGCTTGTTATCTAAAAGAGTGTTCCAGGTTACTTTATTTATGGAAATATGGCAGTTTTGGACTAAAAAGTCACATTTTATAAGGTTAACACGAGCAGAAGACATAATTAAAACTGTTTTTATACGGATTTATGCTCGTTTATTACATTTTTACAATTTCCCGACGTTTCGGCACTCTTTCAGAGTGCTTAGTGCGAGTTTGACAGATCCAATCGAATAACTGTACTACCGCGTTAATCGAGAATCGAGTAGTGAGTATGAGTAAGTTAACCGTTCAAACTGGCAAAACGCTGTCACAGTACAACTCGCACTCGCGTTTATTCGTATTTTGGCTGGTAAACGTGTTTACTTCTCAACGTAAACCATTACAACTCGCACTCAGCAATTTTAATTTCCATACTTGTCGCTAGGTGGCGCTTCCTCGATGCCATAGAAATATGAGTTTACGTTAACGCGATCGAGTGGTTAAAAAACTCGCACTAAGCACTCTCAGGTGCCGTGCTTTCTAAAAGACGCCCGTCACCTCAGTCATCCGGGACCACGACACCTGAAAAAGTGCCGAAACGTCGAAACATTGTAAAAATGTAATAAACGAGCATAAATCCGTATAAAAACAGTTTTAATTAAAAAGTCACAGTTTAAGGGTAGAATCTTGTTTACTTAATTGGACAAGTAAGAATAAATAGTTTGTAGGTTTTACTTGTAACTATAAGCATATTTGTAAACAATTGTGTTCATCATCATTATCGACCCTTGCATGTCCCCACTGCTGGGGCACGGGTCTCTTCCAGCATCGCAGGAAGGTTAGGCCATACTCCACCACGGTGGCCAAGTCCGGGTTGGTGGAGGGTTGTAAGACAGTGGCGGGCCTTACTGTCAGAAGTTACATGGCTTAACGACTGCCATTATATGACAGCCGGCACCAACGGCTTAGCGTGCCTTGCGAAGCACGGAAGCGCCCGGAAAAATGCCACTAGCGGTAGAAACGATTGTGTAACTGTACGTAATACAAAGAGTACCTATTGTTAAGAGTATTTCTTAATGATTCGCGATACTCATTCATAGTTATATATTAAACGGGTCTAATGACGTAGTGAGTGTTGTGTGTCGGCCAGCTGCGAAAAATTAATAGTGACTATCCACAATAATTGACTGTACTCGCCACTTCAGTCTACCCGAGACCACGGCAATTGTAACGCTGCCGAAACGTCGGGAAATAAGGTAATTACGTTTTACCTAATAAATAATCGCGATTTGACCCGTTTAACATATAACTATTGTAAAGAGATTCGAAATTTCACTGATGCCGGTATGTCGCCCATCACCTCAGCTGGGAGAGCGCTGGCACGGTTAGCCAGAGGTCGCGGGTTCGAGTCCCGGCATGAGTGGAATTTTAGCCTCTAAATAGGTTTTTAAAATTGTGTACTTAACATTTTACTAAAAATAACTTCACGATTTGAATCAATTACTAAGTTCAAGTAACAACAGGCGCAGTCAGTCAGTGACCATCCTGCGACTACCGCTAGTGGCATTTTTCCGAGCGCTTCCGTCCTTCGCAAGGCAGGTTAAGACGTTGGTGCCGGCTGTCAGAGGCCTTATAGGCGGCTTGATAACTTCTGACAGTGATGCCCGCCACTGTCTTACAATCCTCCACCAAGCCGAACTTGGCCCCTGTGGTGGAGTATGGCCTTCCTGCGATGCAGGAAAACACCGTGGAGACGTATCGTGTATCAAACAGATTTTTCAGCATTGTTGAAAGTGACAAATCCCACTCTCTGCTTACTTTTGCAGGTTTCCTCACGATGTTTCCCTTCACATTTAGCTAGTAGTAATGCTACCAAAACTTCACAAATGTACATAATTTGAAAAACAAAGTCAATGTTACATGCCCGCACTGGGAATCAAACCTGGGTCTCTCGCTTCCGAGTCCATTGTTCTACTCTTTTATATGTATTACTCAATACTCAATAATGTATTGCATTTCACAAGTATCCACGTAGTTCCTTTATTAATTTTAATCTTATTTTCAAAGAAATGGCTTAGGTGATGAAGGTGGTGGAGTATGAAGGAAGAAAGATTGACGAATCAAATATATATTGCGAATGTGAGTGGAAGGATTGGTAAGGGTCGTCCCAAGTGGACTTACATCGACCAGATTGGGGATGTATTATCAAAGGGAAAGATAAAAAGTACCCGGAACCGGCGTGCGTGCATGCAACGACTTATGACCGTTGATGAAGCGAAGGTGATGTCAGGATCGTGGCAAGTGGCAGTCCCTGATCTCTGCCTACCCCTCTGGGAGACAGGCGTGAGGTTATGTATGTATGTATGTATGGCTTAGGTGATCTGAGCGTCAGTCTATCTCAGATCACCTCACGATGATTTACGTCCCAGTTATCGAGTCCAAATGTTACAAAAAGTAAAATACTAAAAAAGTCCAGCCAGCTTAAGAGCAGCTTAATATCTTTGCTCAATATTCGCACGTATGCCCGCTCTATAAGAGCTACTTTTGTACAGCCATAGTGCAGTTTCTGTGTAATTACACATCCGAGTATGATGCTCGTTAGCTCTCAAATCGAACTGACGCGCTAATTGGCTTTTCGCATTCGAGTTGACAGCGTCGCGTTGGGGCATTAAAATTAAAACTGAACGCACAGCTATACAGGGCGTAAAATTGTAGTAGCAATACCACTCTTTAACTGTGAAGGAAAACATCGTGGAGAAACCTGCAGCGTAGGCAGAAACTAAGATCTGCCACTATCCGCAATGCTGAACCTTTTCTTTCAGTTGGATAAACAGAATGTTCTTTATTGGACCCGTATAAGAGAATTGCATCAGAGACTTGTGAGGAAACTTGAGTGTCTGCTGTAATCTAATACTTCAGCGCTTGTAATTGTCAATCTAAGGTGGACACGCGTGGTAATAATCTTACTCTTACGCCCTTACTCTTTCTCCTTGAGAGATGCCTGTGCCCTGCAGTGGGAAGTACCAGGGCACTCAGAAAGTTTTTCAAAAAAAAGTTTTTATGTATAAGACAGTGGCCACTTGTAATTGTTTTGAAAACGTCGATTATTTAAAAGTAAAAATACTACTGTTCAATTTTCATATTTTAAATCGACTTCGAATTTATTTTGACATTTATTACTTTTTTTGGCATCCTACTTTTTAACAGCCCTTGCACTTACAATAACCCAGATGTATAATTTTAATAGCTCATATTCGTCCTTCTGCAGACCGCAGGCCATTTCTCAGACAATACGGGCTTATAGACTTTTAGTCCGGATTTACTTACGGGTGTTGTTATATCGGAAAAGTCCGACCTGGTTTCGCTCCGACTCGCAGAGCTTAATCATGGTGAGCAGAGACGGAGCTCGCGTCGTCGGTTGCTTGTCTCATACTACGGGCAAGCGCGCGGCGCGCCCGCGCCGAGATAGGTGGGGCGGGTGCCGACACTGGCTGCGGGGGATTCCCGCTGGCTTGCGCTGCAGCACCTACTGCTTTCCCGTCGTCAATGCCACTAGGCATGGTGGCACAGACACAGCTCACGACATCTTCGTTCTTGCAGTGTCGATTTCGATATTCACTATCACTGCACTTTCGTTGAACCGGTTTCCAGGCCGGCGGAAGAGCCCATCCACTGTCTCTATTGAAATTCGGGTGGCGACTTATTTCAATAGCCTCGCGCATTTTTCGTGGCACATAAAACTTGTCTTTGAAGTACGGGCTTAATTACCACGAGAAGTTTTTTTTTAATTACGCTTATTAATACTTTACCTCATTTACAGCCGCATCTACCAGTAAATCACATGAAACTTTGTAGATTCACTACATTAGCTTTTTCCATTCGATTGGACTAACGCGATGACTCCTGAGATATACCTTTCTAGATTTACTGTTTATAAGAAATGACTCGACCTCAACCACGATTATTCGTTACTTTCCTACAGTTTGATGAGAATTCTTCTTTTTCTTTGGTCCCTTCACCGCTCCGTGGACTCTTTTGGGTCAGAGAGAACGATGCTTTAATGAAGATTGGTCGTAAATTATAGGCGGTCGATTGAAAAATTGGAAATACCATTGGCGAGATATATCTATGTGTCGATAAGGCGTTAACTATCGATATATTTTATTGCATAAGCTGAAAAAAGGAATTACAGCTATTTAAGTGATTTTCAAAACCTATTTAGAGGCTAAAATTCCACCCATGCTGGGATTCGAATAGCTGGCACGAATAGCCAGAGATCGCGGGTTCGAATCCCAGCATAGGTGGAATTTTTAGCCTCTAAATAGGTTTTTAAAATTGTCCTTAGCACGGGTTAGTGCATTAAAATAAATATCATAGGTATGTCTATGTGTCGATAAAGGGTTAGGTATACATCGATACACTTTATTACATAAGCTGAAAAAAAGAATTACAGCCATCTAAGTAAATTTATGCAATTGGCGGACTTATCTCTTAGCTAGATGTGTTATGTACATTCTTTACCCTGTATCCTATAGGGGTAAGCAGATACCAGGGACTGCCATTTGCCACAATCCTGACAGATCACCTTCGCTTTATCAATGTTCATTAGTCGTTGCGTGTACGCACGTTTTAGGTTTCGCCTTAATTATAATCATTTAATTGCCGTTTTAAATTAATATTCGTCAACTTCTGTCCAATCAAATTGGACGGGTATGGAGCTCATTAGACGGGTCTCTTCTTCTACTTGAAGCTATATTAGTCCACTGCTGGACATAGCCTCCCCTAATGAGCGCCATAGCGCAAGGTTGTGCCATCATTGGGGGGTAATACCTATAATCCCTATGCTGGGCATGCGGGTTGGGGATCGCAGTTCGGTGGAATTGTACTGCAGGGGGCGCTGCTGCCCACTTCGGTTCTCTGCCTTTTTGCAGAAACATTTTCGGCCGATTATCATTTGGCAACTAACGTTTCAAATAATATTATTTTGCGGAATAATCATTTGCCAACTATTCTTATATATTTTTTTGATTTCCCAACCTCGTAGTTGCAAACTGTTTGTTTGGTTTGCTTTTTATAATGAAATCTTTCAAAATGCCAACTAGCGTAGCGTATATTTAAGTAGCGTATATTTTACGCGTAATATTCATTCGGTCGGCCAAAATTTTTTCTGCAAAAAGGCAGAGAACCTTCGGTCTTACATGTTCAACCTAACACGCTCCTTCGCGCTCCGCTACGCTACGCGCTTCGTCGCACCTATATTTTTGTCGCAGATTGAGTCTCGTCGGCCACCCCTCTAGCCCGTAATATTTCCATTCCCAGTAATATTTTTCTTAAATAAAAAATGCAAATAATTTTTTTTATCATAAAATCAATGTATGAAAAGGGAACTTACACTGACGAAACTTTATTCATCTAATAGTTGTTTGCGTAGTAAAAGACTTGACAAATAATAAATTCCCAAAACGTTTTGTGTCATTATAATAATAAGCTTAACAATAATCCTACCAAATGAAACATTGCGATACAAAAATTTGTAAATCGTTTGTTGTCAACGTAAAAAATAGGTGAAACGTTGGTTGGCAAGTGATAATCAGCGTAACAATTTTCTGCGAAAAGTCAGGACACCGCCCACTTCATGGTTTGTGTCCCTTTGTCGCCTTTTACGACACCCGTGGGAAGAATTTAAGTTGGTGCTATTCTCTAGGCCGACACCACACGGCGGCGGCACCACGTAAAACATAATTATCTTAATTCCCGACGTACCTTTTTCTACTCGAAAACACAAACCGTTTCGTGCCCTCCCAATCTTTTCGTTCTAAACTCGGTATAAACGGAAGCAACACCCTTTCGCGGGCTTCCTCACCCAGCGGAGCCTTTATCCGTGTATCTCCTGCGGAGCCTCCGCCGCGGATATCCGGGACTTTGCCTGGCGCTGCCGGGGCTTCCGGATATTTTTAGCGATACCCATCTGCATTGTGGCAGGCGATGTGTGATGGAAAGGTTTAGATGAGAGATTGTAAAGGCTGTGGGGAAGTATTTGTTGGTGGGAAAATAATTGAAGTGTGCTTTTTGTTGAAATAAATAAATAAATATTCATGGACATATCACACAGATCACGTTAGCCCTATACTAAGTACAAATAAATGACTTGTGTTATAGGTGCTAACTTGACGATAGATTTAATACAATAAATACATAGATAACGTCCAAGACCCGAGACAAACTAGAAAAGTTCGTTTATAGTTTGACCCGGCCGGGGATCGAACCCGAGACCTTCGGTTTTACAGTCAGCGTGCCAAACCGCTGCGCCACCGAGGTCGTCAAATATCACATAGCACTAATATTACAAAAGCGAAAGTTTGTGCACTCACTGTTTGTTTGTTAGTTCTGCACGATAATTAAAACTGTTTTTATACGGATTTATGCTCGTTTATTACATTTTTTACAATTTTCCAACGTTTGGGCACTTTTTCAGGTGCCGTGGTCCCGGATGACTGAGGTAACAGGTGTCTTTTAGAAATCATTAACGGTTAGTTTACTACCCTCGGCAAAAATTACAAAAGTTAATTATGAAGTTATGTTCAAAAATAGACAAACCAATTATTTTTTATGTAAAGTCAACAATATTGATTATTAGTAATTGAAGTTAAAATTAAATTTAAGTTAAAATTATTGTAAAAAATGTAAAAAAGAGCTTAAATCCGTATAAAAACAGTTTTAATTATGTCTACTGCTCGTGTTAACCTTGGAAAATACAATACTTCTTCACGTCTAAACGGCTGGATCTATTCTAATAATACTTAGTATTAAGTTAGCTGAAACCATGTATTAATACATACGGTTCTATTAAAATGTGGTCTACTTTTTCTGCTTTTTGTTTATAAAAATGAAAATATCAAAAAACTCGAACATGAAAAGTAAACATAAACTAAATTCCTCAGATGCCGACCTATTTTAGGATTGAGTTTTATTACATTCTGTCATACTTGCATACTTATCAGATTATTCTACATTCTACATTGATCTGCGAAAAACTGCCCAAAAAAACCGTCACCGTTGGAGTAAACGTGTCCTTGAGTGGAGACCGCGACTCGGCAAACGTAGTGTAGGACGCCCTCCAATCAGGTGGGATGACGATCTGCAAAAACTGCCGGCAGGTGCTGGATGCGGCAAGCTGAAGACAGGGCGCTATGGCGCTCGTTAGGGGAGGGCTATGTCCAGCAGTGGACTACATAATATAGCCTTAAGAAGAAAAAGAATTTTTACATACAATAATAAGGTGAACACTTACCAATAGTAAAAATTTTCTCTATGTTAAAATCTTTGATTCGAAATCCGTAACCTCCCTTAAAATAGCTGCAGATTTCTTTCATTTTGCGACTTTGAAACTTTTCCTTTATGGACAGAAAGAGGATGTAGTGACTAGAATTGAGAAAGGAATGTTGCGTTGGTTTGAACATGTGGAGAGGATGAAGGAAGAAAGATTGACGAAATACATTTATATTCCGAATTTAAGTGGAAGGGCTGGTAAGGGACGTCCCAGGCGGACATACATCGACCAAATAGGGGATGTATTAGCAAAGGGGAATATAAAAAGTACCCGGAACCGGCGTGCGTGCATGCAACGACTTATGAACGTTGATCTGTCAGGATCGTGGCAAGTGGCAGTCCCTGGTCTCTGCTTACCACTCTGTTATACAAGCGTGAGGTTATGTATGTATGAAACTATTCCCCGTAGTAAAATACGTTTACTCTAACGACTCCCAATTTTAAAAACGCTCGTTCAAACACCACAATGGTAATACAAATTTTAATCTGGTTGAACTGTTTCGTTTCTTTGAAAATTGTATTAATCAATTGCCAATCGTTAACGAATTGAAATCGTTAGCCACTGCTTTTCACTGAAGCTCCATTCACTTGCACCAAAAACTCTCGCTTGAACTTTCAGCGGAATGTCAGCAGAGATAAATGGCAAAGGCGCCTCTGGCTAAACTAGATAGTTGGAAACAATACAAAGACCAGACAAAGCGTTTTGAGCTAAGCAGGAGTGCAGGCAAACAATAATAGGTTTAATTTATGAGTTTCACACGCTGTACACTAAAAGAGGTCCTAGTGACTGGAATTGAGAAGGGAATGTTGCGTTGGTTGAGAAATTTAGCCGAAATTTCCAAATTTGGAAAGTCCTCCGCGCTAAAGCCAGTACAATGCATGAGTTCTATGTTTTATAGTAATCATGTAAACTCGGTTAGTTAAGGACTTTGAAAAAAGTTTGAAGTTTTTTTGTCCATTTTTTTCCAAAATGATCTAGATTTTGAAATGGACACCTAGTTTGAATCGTAACGTTTATTAAACCGCAGTTTCTGCGTTACTTTGAATAAAGCCTTTACTTTTTATTTCATTTCTTATTCGACAAAGGCGATCAAAGCTAAATCTTTACACAAGCTCTTGTATCACAATACAAAATTACTATTTTAAACACAAAACAATCACTACAGTCTACAATACAAAATAAAAATACAAATACAAAATCTTGATTTTCGTAAACTGCTTAATTTAACGGTACATAGTATCAGGAGCCACCTTTTAAGCATGTATAATGCCTGTACTAGGTGACACCGTACTTCCATAGCTTAAGAAAAACTTAGTCTATTTTGATTTATTTCTTATTTTAAAGATTATTACTACATACATACATACATACATACATACATACATACATACATACATACGTACGTACGTACGTACGTACGTACGTACGTACATACATACATACATACATACATACATACATACATACATACATACATACATACATACATACATACATACATACATACATACATACATACATACATACATACATACATACATACATACATACATACATACATACATACATACATACATACATAACGTCACGCCTGTATCCCAGAGGGGTAGGCAGAGACCAGGGACTGCCACTTGCCACGATCCTGACAGATCACCTTCGCTTCACCAACGTTCATTAATCGTTGCATCCACGCATGCCGGTTCCGGGTACATGTCCCTTACCGGTGCTTACGTTCACTACGTATATGTACGTAGTGGGCACTTTTGGGTATGTTCCGGGATATGTTCCGGGGCGGCTTATTCTCTTAGTGTTTTTTGTTTTTCTTGCAATGTTTTGTTTCTAATTTTCCAGTTTTAGTACTGACAAAGCTTTTTGTGAATGAATTTTATTTTAATATGTTGACATTTGTGTTCTTTTTTAATTTTATTTTTATTTTTTTATGAATTATTTGTAAATGTGCTATTCACGATAATAAATCATTGTGTTGAAAACCTATTTCGTACCCGATTTATGTTTAGTCAAACTCTCCGCATGTCCAAACCAACCTAACATTCCTGTTACACTGAGTGTACAAGCAAAAGTTATTGAAAGTGTTTTAGTACGTCCTACGGGGGATACTTCAACCGGAGAAGAATGTATTAGCAAAGGGCAAAACAAAATTAATCAAAACCAGCTTGCACATCGGCACACACGCTTAGTATAGACTTAAAATAATTTTGGAAAAATGGCTTTCACCTTCGTTAAACTTTAGTTTATATCCACTTAGACGTCCGCGTCGCGCGGCCACGTAAGCCTTAACCGCCCGCGCTCGCGAATTACATTTTTGCGACATTTTTGCACAGTACCATTGTTAGAAAAACTGTAATAACTATAGAACTGCTGCAGCTACCACAAAATAAAGTATACTTCCGAATAGCTTATGAAATGCACTAACAGATAAAGTAAAAATTACGGCTCCAAGTAACATTTTATAGTGAAATTCAATAGAATAAATGAAATCAATTGTGAAAACATGGCGTGACGCGGCGGTAATTGAAAATGTCAATCTGTCGTTGTATGTAACACAATTCAGTTTTTTTTGTATCTAATCATAAAGTGCAAATCCTTACAATTATTTTGATATATAATACATTGAAAAATAATGAAAACTTACATTTTAAAAGCAGATTGAAGTAACCTCATGTAATAGATACGAACTGATTTTGTTTTGACACCGAAGCTTTTTTTTTATTCGGAGACTTGGCTATGAAATCAAGCATCAATTGAACGAATAATTTACCTCAGATTATTGTAACAGCCGATTCGAGAAGTTATTTCAAAGTTTTCATTCAAAAAAGTTTTTTTGTAAATAATAAGTAAACGTAATAGTACATTACTCAACTAGGGTGGTAATACAAAGAAAGGCCAAGATCGCAGAAGTTTGCGGCCCGAGCTGCAAGCGAGGGACGTAAATATGCGATCGAGAGCTTTCTTTATTACCTCCCGTGTTGTGTACATATTTTTATGTCTTCTCTTGGCCAGAAAGCGGCTTTTTCCGTACGCGCAGCGTGCGGAAAAAGCCACTTTATTGCCAGGTGTAGCATAAATAATATTTACGGACAACTTTGCGCTGTGGCGCTCACTGGGGGAGGGCTCTGTCAAGCAGTAGACTAATATAGCCTGAAGAAAAAGAAGAATTAATATGTGTCTCCGCATTACAGAAGATGATATAAAAATCTATCGTCATGTCTATTTTACGTAAATAACAACGAAAGAATTCCACCAACGACCGCTTTCAAAATCTCAGCTATTGCCCGGACAATAAGAAAAATCCCGACTGCTCTAACTTTGCTCGTAACAACAGCTAGGTACAAATCGTGTTATTGCGGCGAGCGTCCGCCATTATTCCTGGTTTTAGTTGAGCCGGGTTTAAAGTTAACCCGCCTTCGCGAGACAGCTAAGTGAAAATGTTAGATGCATACCTAGAAGCAAGGAATAGATGCAAAAACTAAGTATTTTTTATTATAATTAGACAGCAACTTGGATTTTATGAACGTTACAAGAATAATAAGAATGAAATAGGTGGCCAATTCAAAATCGAAATCATTTTTAAGTCAGCGCCTTCCCAAAGGAAAAAAATAAGAAAAAAATAGTGAAAATGCAGTTGTAAATAATTTTCAAATTATACAGGGTGTCTCATTCAAATCGGTCAGTATGGGAAAGTCTGAAACTATAAGACATACGAAGATCTGTTCTGAGGAACCATATCATCGATTTTAATAACAAGAAAAACTGCATTCATACATTTTAAAAAACATCTGTACTCCGTTCGGGAATCGAACCCGGTTGTTTTGAAAAAAAAAAACCTACATTATTTCTATTTAAATATCGATTGTGTAGGTCTTAAGCAGTAAATGTCTGTTTAAAACATGATATCTAAAATGAATAAAATGCATAGTTATCATACAAAATGCAATCGTAAGATCGTTACCTAAACGTTTTGAATATTGTATTGAAAAAGTCGGAGGTCACTTCGGGCACCTACTAAAGTAAATTAAAGTATGTGAAAACAATGCATTTTATTCATTTTAGACATCATGTTTTATACAGACATTTACTGCTTAAGACCTACACAATCGATATCTAAATAGAAATAGTGTAGAGTTTTTTTTCATAACAACCGGGTTCGATTCCCGAAAAGAGTACAGATGTTTTTTAAAATGTATGAATGCAGTTTTTCTTGTTATCAAAATCGATGACATGGTTCCTCAGAACAGATCTTCGTATGTCTTATCAGACTTTCCCATACTGACCGATTTGAATGAGACACCCTGTATAGTAGGTAAAGGCAAAACCTAACGCCCTAACAACAGGGGGATGGCGTGGGCCTCTTCTTGCATATTTTGGTTGGGGATCGCAGTTCGGTGGAATTGTACTTACTGCAGGAGGCGCTGCTGCCTATTATTGTAAATAAAGACTGTACTGACGCCTATATTACAGCCTACTAGCAGAGTGTGGACATGATAGTAAACTAGATGTTGCTCGGTTATATATTTTTCGCAAGTGTCACACATCACAACATACAATGGTATCCTAGCGATATTCAAATCGGTGTCAGCCACTGGGATAAGATTATAACTGGCCAATACATGTGCATATACCACCTCCAATACTGCCCACCCCCCGGTTTTACGACACCCGCGGGAAGAATTAGGTCGGTGCTATTCTCTAGGCCGACACCACACAGCTCAAGTGTGTTGAACTTGAGTTAAGTAGCCGCCGGATGTGCTAAGACCTTTAAGGCAGCTCTCAGACCCGGCGGTCGCGTTAACTTCGCGCCTCCTGATCTCACAGGCAGTGGGGTAAGTTTTCAAATTGTATTTACATTTTTATTCACACCAGTACTAGCTTTTACTCGGTGCTTCTGAACTTATTTGTTTTCTCTTGCGAAAGTTTAATAAGAAGAAAATTGTAGTTTGCGAACTAAATCGTTCGTAAGTCTTGCACGTTATGATGGGATGCTTGGTACAGAATTCGATTGGTATAATGTGTTTACATCACAGTACGAGTACATTAAGAACTCACAGCAAAAATATATATTCTGGGGTATAGTCTGTTAGCTTTTAGAATATATCTCAGGCTATATTCTAAAAATAAATATTTTTGCTGTGAGTTGTTGTTGTTGTGATGTACATAATACAGAGAATATCGTAAAGAGGTTCGAAATTTCACTGATGCCGATGAGTCGCCCATTGGCTCAGTTGGCAAGAGCGCTGGCACGGATAGCCAGGGGTCGCGGGTTCGAATCCCGGCGTGGGTGGAAATTTTAGCCTCTAAATAGGCTTTTAAAATATCTCAGGCTCTAGAGTAGGATTCGGTTTTTGCTGAAAACACACGAGTGTAATACTACTTCCTGCTCTGTATTTCGAAATTAAGTGTCATATTAGTTCTGATTTCGAAATAAAGTATTATATTGGTTCAGATATTTCTATTACACGAATATATCCGTCTCAATTTTTCCTTCAGCAATCTTTCCGATTTAAGGTTGCCTGGAAGAAATTGCCATCAGCAATAAGGCCGCCAATTGTACAATTGTACCTCTTCTTTTGTAACTGTTGTCTCTGTAATTATTTTCTGGTGTGTACAATAAAGAATATTCTCATCTCATCTCATCTCATCTCATCTCATCTCATCTCATCTCATCTCATCTCATCTCATCTCATCTCATCTCATCTCATCTCATCTCATCTCATCTCATCTCATCTCATCTCATCTCATCTCATCTCATCTCATCTCATCTCATCTCATCTCATCTCATCTCATCTCATCTCATCTCATCTCATCTCATCTCATCTCATCTCATCTCATCTCATCTCATCTCATCTCATCTCATCTCATCTCATCTCATCTCATCTCATCTCATCTCATCTCATCTCATCTCATCTCATCTCATCTCATCTCATCTCATCTCATCTCATCTCATCTCATCTCATCTCATCTCATCTCATCTCATCTCATCTCATCTCATCTCATCTCATCTCATCTCATCTCATCTCATCTCATCTCATCTCATCTCATCTCATCTCATCTCATCTCATCTCATCTCATCTCATCTCATCTCATCTCATCTCATCTCATCTCATCTCATCTCATCTCATCTCATCTCATCTCATCTCATCTCATCTCATCTCATCTCATCTCATCTCATCTCATCTCATCTCATCTCATCTCATCTCATCTCATCTCATCTTATCTTATCTTACCTACCTTACCTTATATCCGATTCTATCCGGTAGTACCCGAGGTATATTCTAAAAGCTAGCAGACTGTATCAAGGACATAAAAAAACGCAAACACAAGTTACTCTTATAATAAAAACTTGAATAAATACTATTATGGACGCAACATATTAATACACCCATATTATGGAGGATACATAAAGAAAAACAATTTATTTATAATGGAAAAATTATTCTCCATTTATTTAAAAACTGCAAGAAATCAAGTTACTATTATTATTATATATATTTTTTTAAATCATTAAATTATACTATTTTTATTTTTAATGCACTAACCCGTGCTAAGGACAAATTTAAAAACCTATTTAGAGGCTAAAAATTTCACCCATGCCGGGATTCAAACCCGCAACCTCTGGCTATCCGTGCCAGACAGCACACGTCTCTGGCACGGATAGCCAGGGGTTGCGGGTTCGAATCCCGGCATGGGTGAAATGTTTGGCCTCTAGATAGGTTTTTAAATTATTAAATTGCCAAACATTAGTAATAACTAGTTCGTTGAACATTTAAATTTTTAGACTGTAGTGAAGTATAAATTCGACACAATTAATCAAACTGTTATTTAATTCTATTTATTTAATTCCTGATGTTTATTGCTACGTAGACACTTTGAACATCTTACGAGTTAACTCATACATATACTCATAAATATTCATAAATTATAAGGCATCACTAATAAGATTGTCGAGTTATGGAAAATAATATACTATTATTATATTATTAACCTAACTGCAAAGAAGGTACTCGGGGCTGCAAGTGATGCAAATTACTTCAGCCAGATGTCGCTGCCTATACGTAATACAGAGAGTATTGTAAAGAGGTTCGCAATTTCACTGATTCCGGTGAGTCGCCCATTAGCTCAGTTGGAAGAGCACTATTACGGATAGCCAGAGGTTGCGGGTTCGAATCCCGGCATGGGTGGAATTTTTAGCCTCTATATAGGTTTTTAATATACTATACCTACCTTCTATTAAAATACGATAATAGCGTAGCGGTTGAAGCTAGACTCACTTTCGGTATGTAGTTGGTTCGAATCCCGACATTGTGCCAATGACTTAACATAACAAACATAACATTTACATACAGGCACATACATTGCTTCTGGCCCCACACTAGGATACCCTGTGTCGTGGGAACCAGAAACAACGACATCACAAACATGTAAACATCCAAGACCTGGACTTTTTTTTTTGTTTCCAGCCGGGATTCGAACCCGGGACCTCTTGCATGGTAGGCAGACGCGCTACCGCTACGCCACTTTTTTGCTTAGTTACGGAGGTGAAGAACTTGGGGATCATCATTGACAGATGTTTGTCCTGGTCGCCACAGCTAGCGGAGGTGAGCCGAAAAATGTTCGCTTCAGCGACTTCTCTTAAACACTCCTTAGATAATACAAGAGTAAAATAAAAATATCAAAGGATACTAATATAAAACAAAACCGTAATTTTAATTCAAAGTAAGTTGATGGAAACCACAAATGAGTTTTTGTTTTTTTTACACAATAAAAACGTATTCAATATTGTTGACTTTATATAAAAAAATTATAATTGGTTTGTCTATTTTGGAACGTAACTTCATAATTAACTTTTGTAACTTTTGCCGATAGTAGTAAACTAACCGTTAATGATTTCTAAAAGACACCTGTCACCTCAGTCATCCGGGACCACGGCACCTGAAAAAGTGCCGAAACGTTGGAAAATTGTAAAAATGTAATAAACGAGCATAAATCCGTATAAAAACAGTTTTAATAAAAACGTTATTAAAAAAAAAAAAAACTTAAGTAACAAGTTTGTAATAAAAATTCAAATTCAAATCAATTATTGCCGTATTGTAGTGGAGAAAAAGGCAGCGGAAAAAAAAACTCCACTCTGACCATCTTTACTCAGCCAGGCAGACTTACTTAACTTTTTTTTATCTTCTTTGTGTTTTTCTCAAATTTGCAAGTTAGCGCTTGTTAAAATGATGTGCTACTACTGATGTGCTTGTTAAAATGATCTCGGTCCAAGCGGCAAATAGAATTAAACACAAATCGCAAAACAAACATCTGGCCACTATCGCAGTAGTTTCGTACACAAACCGGCGTCAGCGTTGGGCGAAACAACGCCGCCTCGTCTGCTAATTTAAATAAAACAATCCCAAAAACAGAACACAGAGGGTTGTCATGTTTTATCTCCAGCCATTTGCATTTAGAACGTGGATGGAAGCCTTCACTTGATATTTTACGAGACAACATAACTTTACAAGCTTTTTAGATGACGGAGCGGGAAATTCGTGGTGTCTTTTTTCATTTAAGAGATACATCATTTAATTCTGTGCCTTGTGCATTAACATCATTTTAATACAGCTATCATTTGCCTGAGAACTACAGACAGCTGTTAACACTACGATATCAACCCTGCCTGATATCGTAGTGTTAACAGTCCTGCATCACAGGAAGGTTAGGCCATACTCCACCACAGGGGCCAAGTCCGGGTTGGTAAAGGATTGTACGATAGTGGCGGGCCTTACTGTCAGAAGTTATCAAGCCTTGTGGGCGGCTTCTGATATGGCTTAACGACTGCCATTACATTACGGAAAAATGCCACTATCGGTAGTCACGGGACGCTCACCCATCCTGATCCTGACCGCGCCTGTTATTGCTTAACCCAAGTGATTGATTCCAATCACTTGGTTAACACTACGTTGAAATATATTTGGAGTACGAGACACCAGGAGTATAATTTTTTTATGAAATGAAATCTAAAGGTTTTATTTAATGTAGCGCAGAAACTGCCGCTTAACGAACGTAACAATTTGAACTAGGCGTCCATTTCAAAATCTAGATAATTTTGGAGAAAAAATGGACAAAAAAACTCCAAACGTAGCCTTATATAGTCCTTAATTAAAATAGTTTACATATTTAAAAACCTATTTAGAGGCTAAAAATTTCACCCATGCCGGGATTCGAACCCGCAACCTCTGGCTATCCGTACCAGCGCTCTACCAATTGAGCCAATGGGCGACTCACGGCATCAGTGAAATTTCGAACCTCTTTACAATATTCTCTGTATTACGTACAGGCAGCGACATCTGACTTAAGCAAATTGCATTACTTACAGCCCCGGGTTGTTGTTGTTGTTGCGGGTTCGAATCCCGGCATGGGTGAAATTTTTAGCCTCTAAATAGGTTTTTAAATTTGTTCCTTAGCACGGGTTAGTGCATTAAAAATAAAAATAGTGTAATAGTTTACATAATTGTTATAAAACATAGAACTCATGAATTATACATTTTTATGCAAAATAAAGTATTATCTATCTTTATTTATCTATCTATCTATACTGGCTTAAATTGCAGACATCATCGTCATCTAAATAATCCTTTATTTTATAGTAGCCCTTTTGGCACAAAGTGTGCTTGACATAATGTTTGAACTGCGTTTCAGGCAAGCTTAATATATCTTTAGGGATTTTATTATAGAAGCCTATACAATGCCCCATGAAGGATGTATTAACCTTTGCCAGTCTAAATAGTGGGAACAGAATTTTATGTTTATTTCTAGTCATTTGTACTTCTCATATCAATTTAAGTACAGTTGACAGTAATAGAAAACTTTTCCACGTGTGCATCTCACCCGGTGACGTCACGGACGACGTTGCAAGGATTTCCACGGTAATTAATTAAATTTATTTTACAAAAGTGCATTTCTCGTCTACTACATTCCTTAACTTCTATTTTCTTTAATTTAAACTCTCGAGCTCATAAATCTATTCGGATGTAAAATTAAAGTTGCGAGCGTTAAACTAAAATAAATTTTCCGCAGTGCGTCCACTCTGACGTGGCTAAGCGAGGCAGATAACAGAACATAAACTTCGATATTTACGACCGGAATCAAACAACAAAACTGAACAACATACCGACCGCAACTGCAATAAGGGGTCATGTTCAATCGATTGCGATGGTAGAGTTGTCAATACATTTGGGAGGTCGTTCAAATCCTGGTTATGTTCCAATGACTTTATATTCTTTCTAATGCACTAAGCCGTGGTAAGGACCATTTTAAAAACCTATTTAGAGGCTAAAAATTCCACCCATGCCGGGATCCGAACCGGCGACTTCTGGCTATCTCGCAAGGATTGGTTTTTAATACCAATGACTTTGTTTTCTGAGCGCACAGCGCTGAAGGCTTGCCCATAAGCATACTGCTGAGTCAGCTGCCTTTTACACTCGTAATAGCAGTGGCAAGCCGTCATCTTTGTTTTCCTTTTGCTTGTTTTTGAATGATATTTTTGGTTTTATTTCGCTTTTGGCGTTTGTTCCACAACAAACGCTGAATAGAGTGTATATAAAAATAATATTATATATTTCTTTGTTTATTTCATACAGCCAATAAGCGTCCCCGTACAGTACATAGGCCTTCTCTTAGAAAGAGAGAGAATGGACATGATAAACACGCGTGCCCACTGTGGCGTTCCAAGCGCAGAGGTAATTGAACACCTTAAATACTCAAGTTTCATCACGGTGTTTTCCTGCACAGGTAGCGAGTAATCCTCCGTATTGGCAGTTGTACTGCTTCACAACTTTGCAAATGTTTATAAGCTAAAAAATAAAGTCATTGGTACATGCCGGGATTCGAACCCGCGACCTACCACTCCGCCTCTGCTTAATTACTTATATTTCACTTGAAATGACGGCTTTATCGCTCAGCGCGTTTATTTTTTCCCAAAAACTTTTGCTTGGAGCAGATTCCAAAAAGAATAGAGTCGTATTATATAACCACGTATGAGTGTCGCAAATCATTAAGAAATACTATCGTAATAGAATACTTTCGTGCTTCGAAAGGCACGCTAAGTCATTGGTGCCGGCTGTCATGTAATGGCAGTCGCTAAGCCATGTAAGAGGCCTTATGGGCAGCTTGATAACTTCTGACTTGAAAAAACCGGCCAAGTGCGAGTCAGACTCGCGCACCGAGGGTTCCGTACAAACCTGTATTATAGACCTGAGTATTTGGTATGAATTTCAATTTAATACCTCTACGCGTTTATGAGGAAATGGGTAGTAAGTTTAAAATTATTAAAAAAAAATATATTATGAGATGTAACTAAAAATTTATGGTTTTCGTAATTTTTCCTTTATCTATGCTATAAGACGTTGCTTCGTACCAAATTTCAAGATTCTGAGTTCACGGGAAGCACCCTGTAGGTTTTGATTCCCTTGCAAGTGTCGAAAATTTGCGGCATAAACGGCTGTATCTTTTGATTGCGTTGGCTTAGAAGTTTGATTTTTTCACAGCTTCAAGGGACAGTAGACCTGAGTAATTGATATAAATTTCAGCTTCATACCTCCACGCGTTCCTGAGAAAAAGGGTCTTGACAGACGGACGGACGGACGGACAGACGGACAACAAAGTGATCCTATAAGGGTTCCGTTTTTTCCTTTTGAGGTACGGAACCCTAAAAATAATCTGGAATTGGCCCCCGTGGTGGAGTATAGCCTAACCTTCTTGCGATGCAGGAAGAGTCCCATGCCCCAGCAGTGGGGATATATAAGGATCCATATCGATTTTTCGTAATAGATACGTGAAAAGTTACATAATCAAGGCCGGGAGTGAAATAAAGCGGAATTTTCGGGCCGCATTGACATGATGGACGACTCGGGGTGGGACTTCCGGAGTTTCGCTCGTAAATTTCATTTAGCGTTCTCGCTCGCGGGCCCATTGAGCGTTTACAATGTTGACCTTGATTTCCCAAATAATGGTGTCGCTTTTTAAAAATCTGGATTTATGTCCTCACTAACTCGTTGACCTTGATTTCATGATGTCATTCGTGTCGTTTTTATGTTCTCGCTAAATTGCTGACCTTGATTTCATGATTTGGTTCGTGTCGTTTTTAAAAATCTGAACCTATGCCCTCGCTTACTGTGAAGGAAAACATCGCAACGAAAACTGTCTGCAGGATTCACATCTAAAAACCTATTTAGAGGCTAAAAATTTCACCCATGCCGGGATTCGAACCCGCAACCTCTGGCTATCCGTACCAGCGCTCTACCAATTGATTCACATCATCATTATAAGCCCATTATGTCCAAGTATAGGCCATACTCCACCACGGGGGCCAAGTCCGGATTAGTAGAGGCTTGCTTGTCTGGCCTTACGGTCAGAAGTTTTCAAGCCGCCCTCTAAGCCCTCTGAATTGGCTTGACAGCGTCTATCGACGGCAGACGGCAACAACTGCTTAACGTACCTTGCGAAGCACGGAACCGCTCGGAAAATGCCACTAGCGTTAGTCATAGACGGTCACCCATCCATGCACTGAACGCGCCCTATGTTGTTTTTCCCTCGTGATCGTTCAAGATTTTTCAGGCAGCCGGGCTACGAGCAATTCACATTCCTGTTAAAATTTCCGATCAAGGGCAATTTTGATTAATTTTATACTTGTGAAATGGGCGCAACCAACTGCTCAAATATCTAGGGTCAATATGGTGATGAAAGGTTGTAAGAAAGCATGTTATAATAAATAGGTTTTTAAATTTGTTCCTTAGCACGGGTTAGTGCATTAAAAAATAAAAATAGTGTAATCATGTGGGTACAATGATATCGTTCCGATGTTAAACCTAACTGCAAAGTAGGTAGTTGGGGCTGTAAGTAATGCAATTTGCTTAAGTCAGATGTCGCTGCCTGTACGTAATACAGAGAATATTGTAAAGAGGTTCGAAATTTCACTGATGCCGTGAGTCGCCAATTGGCTCAATTGGTAGAGCGCTGGTACGGATAGCCAGAGGTTGCGGGTTCGAATCCCGGCATGGGTGAAATTTTTAGCCTCTAAATAGGTTTTTAAATTTGTTCCTTAGCACGGGTTAGTGCATTAAAAATAATAATAGTGTAAGCATGTTATAATCATATCAGAGCATCTTTTAGAGCATCTTTTTCTAGAGACACTTTAAAAAAAGTTCCTGTTAATAAAAATATGTGTACGACTTCAATAATACTGTATTTATTGTAAAACTCTCCAAATAAATCTGATAAGAATAAAATAGGACAAAATGGCTAATTTTCAAGAAAAAAATATTTCGTCATGGGCCAAGTAGTAAGTGAAAAATTGCTGATGAAATCGAAAATGAGTGACGAAAATTTTAAATTTTAATTTAAAAATGAAATGACAGAAGAAATATAAAATTATGGTTTGAAGAGGTATAAGATAAGATAAAATAAAATAATAATATTCTTTATTGTACACTAGAGCACATATTATAAAACATGTAAAGATACAAAGTACAATACACCTTGTACACCGGTGTACACCGTTACTCATGTAAATCTTAATCTTACCATATAAAAACAAGATCAAGACTATTCTAACCTATTCGGCAGTTTAACCTCTGACAATGCCATACGACCTGCGCACGAAGCTCCGAGCAAAGCCGATTGTGTCTTATTGTGTGAGGTAAATAGGCCATAACAGTTGCTTGTAACTAGTCCGCAGTTGATCGGTGACCTCGGCTAAGTTTGGAGCGGTATGGTGCATTGGGGACCCCTCACGCGGTCAGTGGCCAATGACAGTTGAGAGTTTTAACTATGAGCCTTAAGTTTTGATGTCCATTGCTGTAATTGAAATATCCAATTGTGTACTATGCATCTCAGACTTTTGATGAGCTTTAGGACCTAAGTAGTAATACTTTGGTTTGTTTTTGTTCGAAAATGTCGAAACAAAAAATCAATTCTACACAAAAGCACAAACTCCTCGATTTGCTTTCGAACACAAATTTTGTCAAGTAATCTATCGTTCGACATACGAGACGAGTGGTAAGGACCATTCGTTGCAGTCGAGTGATTCAAAAATACGGAATTTCGTATGTCGAACGAAAATCAGTAGAAATCGAGCGCTTGACGCGAGACGAGTGATTCAAAAATAGAGCTCCTGTCTCTTTTCGGCAATTGCTTCTGACTGATTTTTACCTTGTGCCATTTCCATTAGACCCGTTTAATATATAACTATGTATGAATGTCGCAAATCATTGAGAAAAACTATTTTTAGAACCTGCAGTCTAGGACATTGTGACAACAATCTAGGACTTTAATCTATTTCCGAGAAAATTGGAAGGTCCAAAGGTTGTTTAGAAAAGAGGAGCTCAGTGCGATAAGGCCTTCATTTGTCTTAAATATAAGAAATAAGCGGATAAATAGAACACCGGCTCTCAATCGGTAGGTCGTGAGTTTGAATATCGGCATGTAACAATGAGTTTGTTTTTTTTTTTAAAGTTATGTACGTTTGTGAAGTTGTGAAGTACCCACCGAGAATTGGAAATTTTAAGCGCTGAGGGACCACCTCAGATATCCAGGTTTCCTCATCATGTTTTCCTAACTATGACTAATTAGCGAATGAATTTGCTGCTATATGTTTCAAAAAATGTGCTAAGCACACTTTATGCCAAAAGGGCTCTGTAAGATAAAGGATTATTGAAAAGACAATGATGTCTGGAATCAAAGCATGAGTTCTATGTTTTTCAATAATTTTGTGAACTCTGTTATAAAAGACTTTGAAAAGACTAAGTTTGAAGTTTTTTTTGGTCATTTTTCTACAAATTGATCTAATTTTGAAATGGACACCTAGATTGAATTGTAACGTACATTAGGCTGCAGTTTCTGCGCTACTTTGATAAAACTTTTTCATTTGTTTTTATTATAAATGTATCAGCCCATAAATAAGCCTTTTGTTTCGCGCAACAAAAACTTAAATGAACGTAACACTCAATATTCATCACGTTATTTTAAGCCGACGTCTCGACGTTAAACGAGTTTTAACTCCGTTTTAAGCACCTCACGTCAGAAAATACATTTTTCATTTATTCATGACATGCGGTGCCTGTGAAATTTCCCAAATTTATTATGAAACTGTATATAGTTTTTTATGCAGCCTAGCTGGGATCACTTCGGGAGGCCAGCAGTAACATTGGTGCACTGCTGGCTTTCTGGAAAGAAATTGGATGGCTGGAGTGATCTCACAGCCTTGCTACGTACAATGGCCCAACTATGAGGCTAAGTGCGGAAACCACAGGACAAACTAACTATGCTGCCTAGAATCGTCCCACTGCAGCGCATAGGCCTTCTTTTAGAGAGAGAGAGAGAGTATTTTCATAAGTAGCACGTGTGAGATTAAAAGAAATAATAGAGAGCATTATGAAAGCTAACCTTACTTTTTTACAAGAGCATGTTAATTAGAAAGCTGACTTTAGTAATGTAATATGATAATCTTATGAAAGAGCAAATAGATACTGACAGTGAATTTGGAAAGCTAAGTATTTGCACTAAATGTTGTATAGACAAATATCTAGAAGTAAATACAATTAAAATTCTATTATGCATTTCTATAAGCCTACCTACATTATATTGTGATCTGTAAATTTTTTAACTATTCTGAGGAAACAGCAAATTTGCTTTCCTCAGCCGTTAAAATTGATTTATTTGCTGTTTAATTAAACAGCAAATAAATCAACTTTAACGGTATAATGGTTTCAAAAAGGACAATTATACACCACACATAAAACAATAAATTAAAACACATTTAGAGGAGAAACACAATAGTTCAAACACAATAAGTAAACAATTTTGGAACGAAGTACATAACTTACATGGCTCAGGATCAGGCTCAAAGGGAGAATACAACCAAAAATAATAATCCAGGCTACTAAATGTTATCTGCTTTTATACCCTGCCCGAGACCCCTCCTAGCTCAAAACAATATTTAGCTTCTTGGCCAATCACAAATATATCCTGTCAAACAGAAGTCTTTCTAAAAATATTATCAAGTAATCATATTATTTATCTTAGCTGTGTAATGCAGGTTTCATTTTATTATTTGTCGTAACCCATAAAAATATGATTAAATAAATAAATTGGTGAATAACTCTAAACATCACAAAGAGAAACTTTTTGTTAATAACGAAAGGATATAGGTATTGGCATCAGTTGGTATTGAATAATTAATTGAACTTCAATTACAAATTAAATGGTCGGTTCTCAATCTTAAATAATATTAACACGGTTGTATAAAATATACATTTAAAATTAAAGTAACTTTTATAGTTGGAAATATAAAAGATACTTTATTCAGTGATTTTATCGATATTCTGTCACACGCGTGCCTACCGCGGATTGGCAGTTTCAGTCGTTAAGGTATGAACACCTCAGACATTCATGTTTTCTTGCACGGTTAGCGAGTGCTATTGCTATTATAACTTTACTATGATATATGTGGCTTTAATGGAGTTGAATAGCCGACATGCACAACCAGTGCGTTGTACTAGTCGACTGCTGGACGCAGCCCTCCCGTAATGAGTGCCACAGCGCCCTGTCTTCAGCTTGCCGCTTCCAGCATCTGCCGGCAGTTTTTCGCAGATCGTCATCCTACCTAGTCGGATGGCGTCCTACACTGCGTTTGCCGAGTCGCGGTCTCCACTCAAGAACACGTTTACTCCAACGGTTGTCGGTGGTTCGCGGGATGCCAGCCCACTGCCACTTCAGCTTGCTGATTCTCTGAGCTATTTCGATAACTTTGTTTCTCTGTCGGATGCATTACCTTACTCAAATATTATTCTTGGTAAAGAAAAACATCGTGTGGGAACCGCACGTATTGACTAGTTTTCTATGGGGGCTAGGCCGACTAACTGCTGTGGTATGGGTTCTGGGCAAGCTTCGTTATCAACCCTTGTAAGTCTCCACTGCTGGGGCACGAGTCACTTCCTGCGTATCAGGAAGGTTAGGCCATACTCTACCACGGGGGCCAAGTCCGGTTTGGTGGAGGATTGTAAGACAGTGGCGGACCTTACTGTCGGGAGTTATCAAGCCGCCCATAAGGCCTGTGACATGGCTTTACGACTGCTGTTACGAGACGGATGGCACCAACGGCTTAACGTGCCTTGCAAAGCACGGAAGCGCTCGGAAATATGCCACTAGCGTTAGTCACGGGACGGTCACCCTTCCTGCGCCCGACCGCGCCTCTTGACCGTCTTAAAAAAATGTCCTAGCATCCGAGATTTTCTTTCACTTATTAGTGTAAGTTAAGGTGCTACTGGACGCAGCATAAATCTCATCTCATTACGTATATGCAAAAGGTCAATGTCATTGCCTTATTGCAAAATTTTGCATCATTTTATTGCCCTTTCTATTTATGTGAGCTTTTCTACAAACTTAGTCGCTCGCTCAGCAATCGGATCGTTTATCTGGTCGGTCATAAAAAGTGGCGGTGTCGGCTCAAGCGATATCTTTCCAACCATTTGCCGCGTCAGCCTTCGCCATCAGATAGCGAGCTAGGACGGGCATAACTCGGCCGCGGAGAAAAGCTGTGGCCTGCAATGGAAATAGAAACATTGAATACTCTTTTGCGCAAGGCAGTGTCTGCCTACCATGTGAGAGGTCGCGGGTTCGAACCCCGATTGGAAACAAAAAGACCCCAGGTCTTGGATGTTTACATATTTGTGACGTCGCTGTTTCTTGGTCCCACGACACAAGGTATCCTAGTGTAGGACCGGAAGCAATGTATGTGCCTGTAATTGCCTGTATGGAGACACAGAAACTGTCTCCCACGATACAGGCTATGCCTAGTGTGGGGATACTGTTCCTCCTCCATGTTATATTTTGTGCCATTCTACATTTGTTTAAATTATTAGTTCTATAAGCTTAACAAATTTATAATTATGTACATTTATAATTATTTATAATTATGTACATTTATAATTATTTATAAATGTACATTTATAATTATTTATAATTATTCACCTGAATAAACATTTTTTCACTTTTCACTTCACTTTTCATTTTAATGGTATTATTGTTATGATTATGTACAAACTTAAGTTTCTTCGGTTAACTGAAAAGGAATCCTAGAATGCCTTATCCAGAGCGGTGGTAGCCCAGTGTGTGAACAATGGACTCGGATGCAAGGGACCCAGGTTCGATTCCTAGTGCGGGCATGCAGCAATGACTTTGTTTTCTAAGCTATGTACATTTGACAAGTTATAGCACTCGCTAACTGTGAAGAAAAACATCGTGTGGAAACCTGACTGTCTGGGGTGCTCAATTAACTATTAACTTTTCTCTATATATCTCTGAGACTCTGAGACCTGTACCCACCGTCGTTACAAAACAAAAATAACATAAAAGTATATCAATGGATAGCATAGAAAAGTAAACATTAATGTAAACAAT
Organism: Yponomeuta sedellus; assembly: GCA_934045075.1. Lineage (NCBI taxonomy): Eukaryota > Metazoa > Arthropoda > Insecta > Lepidoptera > Yponomeutidae > Yponomeuta > Yponomeuta sedellus. The sequence continues at coordinate 712,823 of OW203743.1, forward strand.
TCAATATTTTAAATGCATGTTAATATGAAAAATTAAAAAAGTTAATTGAATCCAAAAATTAAAAACTCATATTAAGTTCTGTGATGAGAATTTTATTTCTTAGTTATGTACCAAATCCCAGTACTTATTGATTACAAAACTTATTCTTTTAATATTAAAAGAATATTAAATTCATTGGAAATGGAACTCCAAAGCGAAGACCTTTGGCAAGCAATGCGATCATATTTTCTTAAAATAACGGGATAATAAACCAAATATAAATACGCAGAGTTCAATGAAAACTTCTGTTACATACTATCTGTGAAATTTTGTTGTCATTTACATTTTTACGGCACTTCACTGATGAAAAAAGCGACTTATTCACAAATAAAATAACCGTAACTTTAAATGTAATTAAAGAAAGTACGTCGGCGATGCTTCAACAAATTAACTTGCAAATGAGATTACGTTCAGCACTACAATCATCGTCGGGCCAAGATTAAACAGAGTAAGGACAGCTTGTTTGTCCGACCTTATTTCTAAATTCTTATAAATTCATAAAAATAATAACATTTACATACAGGCACATACATTGCTTCTGGCCTCACGCTAGGATACCCTGTGTCGTGGGAAGCAGAAACCGTGACATCGCAAATACAGGGTGGCCAAATAACAGGTATACACTTTAGTTTTGTAATGTTATTCTATGAAATATAAAATATGTTAAGTATTCCTTGTTAAATATAGCATTTAGGGCCGGCAGTTAAACATGGAAAATAATGTCAGACAAATGTCCACCTCTAGCAGCATCGCTGATGCGAACTCTTTTCATCGCGTTTTTCATCAGATTTTCACACATTTCCTGCGTTATCTCCGTGACTGGCCTCGAATATTTTGTTTAATTGCTGAAGATTCATTTGCATGTTAGCATAGACACGTCCCTTTAGATAGCCCCACAGAAAAAAATCAGGAGCTGTTAAATCAGGCGATCTTGGGGGCCAATCATTGTCACCCTTTCTCGAAATTAATCGACCGGGAAACATTCTTTTTAATGTTTTTACTGTGGCTCATGCCGTGTGAAATGTGGCCCCGTCTTGTTGAAACCACATGTTTCCTAAGCCCAATTGATTCACTTGATTCGAGAAAAAATTGATAATCATCTCATGGTACCGATCTCCATTCACTGTAACAGCATCACCCATAGCATCTTCAAAGAAATAACTACCCCTCCTGACCAAATTCTACACCAAACTGTTACTCGACGAGGATGCAGTGGTCGTTCGTGGATCAAAGAAGGTTGTTTTTCTCCTCAATAGCGAGAATTTTGTTTATTAACAAATCCGCTGAGATCGAAATGAGCTTCGTCACTCATAGGCTGAAATTTTCTCAGAGTTTCCGCAATACATGATTAGGTTGAGTAAAACGTTTTATTAATTAAAACACGTTGTTCTGTCGTATAACGCTCCATAATAAATTTGCTGTATCTACACAAAGTTATTTTCATGCAACAACTGTCATATTTACCGCCAAAACAAAATGGCGGCAAAAAAAAGTTGTATACATCCAAGTTGGCCACCCTGTATGTAAACATCCAAGACCTGGGGTTTTTTTGTCCCCAGTCGGGGTTTGAACCCGGGACCACTTGCATGGTAGGCAGATGCGCTACCGCTTTGCCACACAGGTCAATTACAAAAACAATGTTCGGACAAAAAGGCACACTTCTTTATCCAATTTAGGACTGATATATTATCTCCTTGCGAGCATCGCATTGTCTCATAATAGTTTCCATTTCTAGTTAGTCAACTTTCAAATTTTAATAAACCCTAAACTCTACGGCGTAGCAACTCGTAGCGTCTCGTAGCAAATTCGTAGCAAGATCGTAGCAGCACCGTATAGAAATATCCATTCGCTGAATACTTGAAGTACTTACTATCTGTTGTGATAATCACATGTTATCCTTGTAGCAGACAGATTTTTGGTACTGCCTACCTCACCGCGTGAGCCCGTGTGTCGTCACAGAGTGTGCCAGCGAAAGGGCGTCACACCATACTGGTTCAACAGACTACTAACTGCGATCTTGTAATATTGTATAGTAGTAGGGATATTTTTAAATTAATTCATGGTATTATAAATCGACTAGTTCATTTTATTTAACGCTAGTCACCTACCAATCCCTATATCCTTGATAATATTGTGAAACCTAAACACGTATGGTTTCCTTTTGATTTATGTGAGGGAAAGTATAACTTGTAAAAAAAAAAAAGTATTAAAACAAAAAAAAATGTTAGTGTGTTTCAGGAAAAACAAAAAGCGGTCACGTGATCGTTGGTGCAGAACGTCATCAGCAGATGACAGAGATAGTAAACAGACATTAATTTGCGCTGTAGTGTCACCTTTACAGTGCGAATGTTTGTTATTACCTCTGATGTTATAACTCCGAAGATAATATTTGTTGTTTGTATTTTCAGCCATTAAGTACAAAAATAATGTTCGGACTAAAAGGCACACATCATCATTATCACCCATTTGACGCCCACTGCAGAACATAGGCCTCCCTCATGGGTTTCAAAGTTTCACGGTCTTATGCCACCAGCATCCAGCGACTCCCCGCCAACGTAACCAGGTCTTCAGACCATCTGGTGGAGGGCCTGCCCACGCTGCGTCGTCCGCACCGCGGTCGCCAGGTCAGAACTTTTTCGCCCCAACGAACATCAGTTCTTTGACCAATGTGCCCCGCCCACTGCCACTTCAACAAGGCATACATATCTATTCAATCCAGGACAGAAGATATATATCCTTGCGAGCATCGCATTGTCTTGTGATAGTTTCCAACTATTGAATTGTTAGAGTTAGTCAACTCTCAAATCAACCCTAAACTCTACGGCGTAGCAACTCGTAGCGTCTCGTAGCTAATTCGTAGCAAGATCGTAGCAGCGCCGTATAGAAATAGTTTTGATGTCGATTTCATACCGCACTGAGGGAAAATTTATTGGAAACTTGGACGTGAAGTTTCGCCAATACTAAGTTATAGAAATACCTAGGCATCTGGTTGAGGCTACATTTATATTTGGCGAGCTTTCCGCTGGCATATTCTAACATTTTTAATGATTATTAAATGAATTATGTGGTTCGACACGATTTTATGCTCATCATAATCAGCCCGTGTCAGTCTTTCCATTAGGCTGCTCCCAAGACAATGCGGTGGTTGGGTAAACGACCCACTTAAATACTAATAATACTTAAAACTAATTATGAAGCAAATAACTTACAACTTCTGTCCGCGTCGACGCCTCTCGACTTGGCAGCCGGCGCCGCCCGGGGTGGGTGCACTGAGGTTTGGGGATCCCTAGACTTCCCCGTCTACCCCCAAGAGCTCTTTCCCCAGAAAGCTACGTACCTGCAGTGCACTTTCACAATGTATTTATTCAATATGTTGGGCGATCCGTCGCCTAACAAAAATGTATTAACACTACGGGAACCGTCCCGGAACGTATCTCACACTTCACACCAAGATACAGGCCCGGCAATCGAATTACCACATCAATGTGGGCCAAGAAAAACCACTCCAAGTTTTTCAATCAAAAAAGCAAGTTGTCCAAGTAAGCACAGACCAGTGTGACAGCGGTCAAATACAGTGTTGCCAAAATCACACTTCTATTCTAAACAGCGGTGTACACTAAGATTGCTGAGGTGATGTGCGAGAAATTTTAAATCGGGGACCAGGGACGATAGATTCATATATTTTTATTTCCTTTTCTGAGTTTTTCTTTGTAGAATGGTGTAAGATGGCTACGGACATAAAAAAGGGAGGAAGTAGGGGGAAGAGGCTATGCTCAAAAATCCTGAAAATTATTTTTCTTGTTTTTATGTATGGAATAACTAACCTAATTTACGAAAAAATATATACAGGGTGTCTCATTCAAATCCGTCAGTATGGGAAAGTCTGAAACTATAAGACATACGAAGATCTGTTCTGAGGAACCATGTCATCGATTTTTATAACAAGAAAAACTGCATTCATACATTTTTAAACATCCGTACTCCGTTCGGGAATCGCACCCGGTTGTTTTGAAAAAAAAACCTACACTATTTCTATTTAGATATCGATTGTGTAGGTCTTAAGCAGTAAATGTCTGTATGAAACATGATGTCTAAAATGAATAAAATGCATTGTTTTCATACAAAATGCAATCGTAAGATCGTTACCTAAATGTGTTGAATATTGTAATTAAAAGTCGGTGGTCATTTCGAGCACCTTCTAAAATAAATTAAAGTATGTATAAACAATGCATTTTATTAATTTTAGACCTCATGTTTCAAACAGACATTTGCTGCTTAAGACCCACACAATCGATATCTGAATAGAAAGAGTGTAGTTTTTTTTCCAAAACATCCGGGTTCGATTCCCGAAAAGAGTACAGATGTTTTTTAAAATGTATGAATGCAGTTTTTCTTGTTATCAAAATCGATGACATGGTTCCTCAAAACAGATCTTCGTATGTCTTATAGTTTCAGACTTTCCCATACTGACCGATTTGAATGAGACACCCTGTATACAATATAAACATAACAAGATCACATTTTAAACAAGGGTCTCCGCTTTGATTTTGTTGACCGCTATACTAAACATGTATTAAAAAAAATTGTAAATACCTACTACTGTACCGGCAGACAGTCGGATGCACAGACATGCGTCATAAACATGTTCATACATAAGGCACGAAAGTTTGAAAAATATATTTCCCATAAAACGTCAATATAATAAAAATTGACAAATTAAGAACCTCTTTTTTTTAAGTCAGCTTAAAAGACGCATTCTCTTCTCTCTTCTTCTCCAGGCTATATTATGTAGTCTACTGCTGGTCATAGCCGTCCCCTTATAAGGACGCATCTACTCATTTAGATAATTCATATATCACGTGAGGAAACCCGCGGCTTGGTTGGCTCCGCACGTATTGACTAGTCTTTCCTGCGGGCTAGGCCGACTAAGCTGTCAGGATGGTATAGGTGCTGGGCAAGCTTACACCATCTATAAACCATGTCCCAGGTACTACAGCGTCGGAGTGGTCCCTTCACCCATCTAGTGTGAGTGAAGATACCAGTGGACGCTGTATAAATCATCTCATTAAGTAGATGCAAAAAGGCCAATATTATATCACTTGCAGCTGGATGTGACATGCTATTTGGGGTTTTTCTTGGAGACCCATTTCATAACCATAATGCAGCTTACCCAATGAAGGGCACGGACCTTCTCTCAGAGAGAAAATATGGGTTTTATAACCACGGGTGACACTAAAGTTTCGACAAAGTCATAGTCAAAAACGTCAAAAAGTCAAAAACGAAGTCACGACGTTTTTCTTCACAGCTTCATAATTACAATAAAGTCACAAATGTACGTAACAAAGTCCTACGGTATCACGTCTGATTACTATGCTGAAGGTTGTGGGTTCGATTCTTACTGTTAGGGTCCCTTAATCTGGATGTATTTCCAATTTCGTGATAACCTTTCCTGGTTACCATAGCACAGGGTCCTAGTTGCTTTTATTTTACCTATCCTAGTTTGGCACCAGGATAAGTGATTGTATTTCATATTCATGTTCATTTATTGCGTTGTCATGTCTCATTACAGTTCGTATTTGTAATTTTAAAAGTAGGTACATGACACCCTGTAAGGGCACTTCAATAATATTAAAACTGTTCAGGCCCAAGTGCCTGTGATGACGTTAAGCGCAAGAAGTTGCTGCTCCGCGATGTTGCTACATTATTAAACGCATATCTTGCATTGTATTAGTTATATAGGTCTACCTGCAAAACTACTTTTCGATTGACCACCGCCGTAGGCGCCTTACGTTTGTTAATTTATTCTAAATTAAAGTCTTGTATCTATATTTATTGGGTTTCAATAACTCCATTATGTCGTGCTAAGACATAAATTGGTGGCCCATGAGGGGAAACAACAAAATCTACGCAATTACGAAGAAATCACAAAATCGAGGCACGCGCTACGTCGTGCCATTTTGCGTCGCAATTCAAGTCGGACATTGACGATCTGAATCCGGACCAATCTTCGAAGAACATCGACCTTCCACGTCGCCAGAGAGTAACCAAGGCCTCACGTCGTGATTACGAAGACCGTCCATATACCACGTAGCCAGGGAGCAACCAAAGCTTCACGTCGTGGACTTCGAAGACCACCCACTTCCACGTAGCCAGGGAGCAGCTAAAGCTTCACATCGTGTGGTGTCGTCCAATTAAAGCTAAGTGTCCTCTTCCGTCCTATCCAAATTCCAAAGTCCAAAATAGCGCCGCCCGCCAAACAAGGTTTCGTCACATCGTCAAGTCATTCATGTACTACCAAAATAGTACCTATTTTACAAGCACTAAATATTTTAAACTATTCTAGGCGTGCACGTCAGCCTATTCATTCATGTACTAACGAAATAGTACCTAAATACTTCATAGAATCTCTAAAGATTCTTCAATAGTCATCCCATACAATAGTAACGTCGTACAACCTAAATTGTACCTAAATCTAAAACGGTAATGCCTAAAAACCATAAATAACTCTAAATAATCTAATATACAAAACTACATTCACGACTCACATACCTACCCGTCAGATAAATTAATCCAATACAATAAAGCAAGACTAACTTAAATTGCTACATAACCAAATATCTTTCTTTATTTTCACGCTCACTTTCCTTAGGTGATCCTAAAGAGGTAGACAGGGGCACACTTTGTCTTGCATAAATAGTGTCCTCCTCAGATAGGTAATCGAACTGTCTACTCGTATATTTCAACGCGAGTTTTGCCGACCATTTTCAGGGTCATTGGACCGCGCTGCTATCCATCTAATCTTCCTGCATAACTACCTACATCTGCGTGTGGCTGGGCAGGTGCGACCGGCTTCCCATCGGCAAGTAACACCAAGTTCGAGGAGCGTGAGATATTAATTTTATAACTACACTAAAGTACATTCACTAAATTCAAGTCAATTGCAAATAAATAATCGAAGTTACAATGTCTCAACCTCCACCCAATCCAAGTACAAGTTATCAACCAGCTATGGATCAAAATGAATTAAAAAAATTGCGAGAACTGACTACAAAACGCAGCTCAATTAAAGGTCAAATTACAAAATTTAAAAACTACCTTAGCATCCTTAATAAAAAATCCTGCTTGTCATCAGCTGAATTAGCTGAGCTATCATTAAAACTTGGCAAGTTTGAGGCTTTGTCTCTTCGATTTGATGAGCTGCAGGATGGGATTGAGGTCATTAATTCTGCAAATTTATCTTCGGAAATTGACGAGCGGGAGAACATTGAGCATGACTTCATTACACACATAGTTATTGCAAAGGGTATAATAGAAAATCAAAACAAGATTGATAATGCGGAAAGACGTGTGTCAATGAGTCCTGATGCTGCTCAGTGTCATCTCGATCATCAAGATCTAGGTATCAAGTTGCCTCAGATACAAATTTCTAAATTTGATGGTGGGTCCAAATGTACAGGACTCTCTTTTCGCCATTTTGGTCAGAGCGCGACACTATAAATTCCTTTTAACCGGTGATATAGAAAAAATGTACCGGCAGGTACAAGTGGACGAAAGTGACCGGAATTTACAGCTCATACTTTGGCGGGAAGATGAGTCCAAACCCATTAAAACTTTAACGTTGAATACTCTCACTTACGGCACAGCAAGTGCGAGCTATTTGAGTACACGTTGCCTCTGGCAGCTGGGGGAGGACCAGCAGGATGAATTAATAAAAAATGTAATACAACATGATTTCTATGTTGATGACCTCATTACGGGGTGCGATGATGAAGAACAATTGCGATACATACAAAAGTCAATATCAAATGCTCTCTTGTCAGGTTGCTTTAATTTACGAAAATACAAAAGTAATTTATCTACTTTACTTCAAAATTGTGACATAAATGTTCAAGAAACTTTAACTATTAGTGAGTCATCAAGCACGCTCGGACTCGGCTGGAATCCATCTAAAGATTGTTTACACTTTCCAATAAAGGACTTTTCGAAAAACACTGATAAAATTACTAAAAGATTTATACTATCAAATTCATTCAAAATATTTGACCCGTTAGGGCTAATAAGTCCATATATAATTCAACCTAAAATGATTTTACAAAGGCTGTGGCAGCAAAAAATTGATTGGGATCAAACCGTGCCACAGGATATCAATGATGATTGGGAGAAGTTTTGTAGTGGCTTACCAGCACTCGAAAGTCTAGAAGTGCCTAGAATTGTGCTTGGCAAATCACCTGAGCAAATAGAAATGCATTCCTTCAGTGATGCGTCCCAGTCGGCGTATGGCGCTTGCATTTACATGCGGACCATCGATTGTAATGGTGACGTCACTGTCAAATTACTATGTTCCAAATCAAAGGTAACGCCAATAAGGCCAATGACAATGCCACGGCTAGAACTGTGCGCCGCCCTTCTTGCGGCTAGACTGTCTAACTCGGTGCTTGAGTCACTTAGATTCAAACCGGCGCGCATTGTTCATTGGTGCGACTCGAGTATTGTCCTTAGTTGGATAAATAGCGACCTCAGTAAACTAAAATCCTTTGCTGCCAATAGAGTTTTTGAAATTAAGGAAACTACTCAGCCATCAGCTTGGCGTTATGTGCCAACAGCTAGTAATCCGGCTGATCTCATATCTAGGGGTGTTAATGCCAATCAATTAATTTCAATGAAATTATGGTGGTCTGGACCGAGTTTCTTAATTGCTGAGGAATCTGAGTGGCCTGTTTTACAACTGAGCTCGAGTGAAAACTTACCAGAAATTAAATCAAATATTGCTGTTCCAAGTGAACCAAAAATCAAATTTCAAAATTACTCAAAACTTTACACTCTGCAAAGAGTATTTGCTTACGTCAGAAGATTTATTTATAATTTAAAAAATCCAAAAACTAAAACTTCTGGTCGTTTATCTTTAACTGAATTAAATGATTCCTTTAATTTACTTTGTGCTATTGCGCAAGAGCAATCGTTTCCGTTAGAATATAATTTGTTGCTAAACGGCAAATCATTAAGTTCTAAGGCTAAAATTTTATCCTTATCCCCATTTGTCGATGAAAATGGGGTCATGAGAGTCGGCGGACGTCTAGATGCTTCGAGTTACTCATATGAAAAAAGGCATCCTATTCTTCTCCACTCATCACATTACTTAAGTAAGCTGGTTTTTGAAAGAGAACATTTACGTAGCTTGCACGCCGGCCCACAGTTGCTATTGGCCAGGGTGCGAGAGACTGTTTGGCCAGTCAACGGTAGGCATCTTGCTAGACGAACCGTTAATAATTGCGTTCAGTGTAGACACCTTAGAGGCAAAACACTTTGTCCTAAAATGGGTGACCTCCCACCTCAGCGAATAAGTCCTGATTTGCCCTTTTTGTCCGTTGGCTTGGACTTTGCCGGTCCTTTTTACATAGTAAATCGTAAGGGGCGCGGCTGTAGATTAGTAAAATGTTATTTATGTTTATTTGTATGCCTACGTTATAAGTGCGTACATCTTGAAGGCGTCACTGATCTAACTAAAGATGCTTTTATAATGACACTTCGACGATTCATTGGCCGCAGAGGAAAACCAGTGGAAGTGTTCTGCGATAATGGGCGAAATTTTGTAGCTGCGGCAAAGGAAATCGCGAGTTTTTTAAAATTGAATTCTGGCCCTCTCTCTGATTTTGCGGATCAGGAAGGGATTAAATTTATATTTACACCGACTTACGCTCCTCACTTCGGTGGCATATGGGAGGCCGGGGTCAAATCCGCTAAATATCATTTGAAGCGCGTAATAGGGAATAGCCATCTAACCTTTGAAGAAATTTCAACCTTGTTTGTCCAAGTGGAGGCTATCTTAAACAGCCGCCCCTTGTGTCCTCTGTCTTCTTCCCCCAACGACCTATTACCTCTTTCCCCTGGGCACTTTCTCGTTGGACGACCACTGACCGCACTGCCGTCGCGGGACCTTCAAAACTGCAATGAGAATCACCTCCGACGTTACGCCCGCATAGAAAAAATGCTACAGCATTTCTGGCAAAGATGGCAGAAGGAATACGTTGCTGAGCTTCAACAAAGAACGAAATGGAAATCGAACCATGCTAGCTTGAGTGTAGGCGACCTCGTGCTACTTCAAGAGGATCATGTATCTCCGCTATGCTGGCGTCTAGGAAGAATAGAACGACTGTTTCCAGGAAGAGATGGCGTTGCTAGAGTCGCTGATGTTAACACAACCAGAGGATGCGTGCGAAGACCTCTCGTACGATTTTGCCCGTTACCAACGGCTCAAGATTTGGAGAGTTGAAAGACGCCTTTCAACTGGGCGGGAAGATGTTCAGGCCCAAGTGCCTGTGATGACGTTAAGCGCAAGAAGTTGCTGCTCCGCGATGTTGCTACATTATTAAACGCATATCTTGCATTGTATTAGTTATATAGGTCTACCTGCAAAACTACTTTTCGATTGACCACCGCCGTAGGCGCCTTACGTTTGTTAATTTATTCTAAATTAAAGTCTTGTATCTATATTTATTGGGTTTCAATAACTCCATTATGTCGTGCTAAGACAAAACAGTATTTAAACGTAATAGGTTATTATTAATAATTTAATTTTTTTTCATATAGCCTGTATACGTACCATCGCAGGGCACGGCCGTTCTCCTTATCCTCTCCATCCTTATGAGATTCAGTTTCGATTGGTATTATAAGGTTTTTGTGTAAAATGAGCAATTTTTTTTCTGTCTGTACATTTTTTCCAAAATCTGTGAATGCAGTTCAGAATACCTTAAACATATATGGATAGTCTCATAATATCGTTTTCTTTTATCTACAACTGTTAAGGTCCTTATAGTCCCATCTCAAAAATTCACCCCGTATATCAAATGCTTTTTTGCTTGCAACCGTTTCGCATACATTCATGACATTAGTTAAACGTATCCTATTTAAAGTCCGAAATGTTATACTAATCTTTTTAAAATGCACATATAGTTCTCGGGACTTGGAGAGTAAATCTCCACCGATATAAACCAAAAGAGCTTTCCGCTAAGAAAAATACACCCCAATACATTTTCTACAGGCGCACTGGCTTGAAAAATTCCTGGCATTATTTCTCGATCCACCAGACAAGCATTTCTTCCCCTTCTCACTTGGAGCCTCGCCGTAAGAACAAATGAGACGTGGCAATTTCAAGAAGAAATCAAAGATTGATCGTACTTCACCACACCTGTGTTAGATTGATGTTTTTTGAATATTTCGGCCAGTTTTTTTTGTGTTCTTTAAACACGTCCAAGTTGCGCTATTACGAGTTTTATTTCCAATGCCTTAGGGACGTTTTTCCTCTGCTCCAAAAGGCACAGTCATTTATCATGAGGTTTCGCGTGTAATATATCGGAAACTCGATTTACTGTTTGTTTTTCGGAACGAAAATGTTCAAGGAATGGGCCGGAGCTGATATCGGAAATGGAATTGCGCTATTTTGTCGCCACTTTTTTTACTGAATGGTTTAAGAGAGCTCTTTTATCATATACTCCTATTCAATATCAACCCTTGTATGTCCTCACTGCTGGGGCACGGGTCTTTTCCTGCATTGCAGAAAGGTTAGGCCATACTCCACCACGGGCGCCAAGCCCGGGTTGATTGAGGAGTGTAAGACCGTGGCGGGCCTTACTGTCAGAAGCTATCAAGCCGCCGATAAGGCCTCTGACATGGCTTAACGACTGCCATTACATGACAGCCAGCACCAACGGCTTAACGTGCCTTGCGAAGCACGGAAGCGCTCGGAAAAATGCCACGGGACGGCTACCCATCCTGCACTTAATCGCGCCCGTTGATATTTAACTCAAGTGATTGATTCCAATCAATTGGTTCAGCTTTTAACAATTTTATGTGTAGTTTATAAATTTTCCACTACAAAGCAGATGCCTTCTCTCTCAGAGAGAGAGAGAGAGAGAGAGAGAGTAGTAATCAACTACGCCCACCGCGGATTGGCGATTTCAAGCGCTGAGATGTTGAACACATCAGACACTCTGGTTTCCTCACGCTGTTTTCCTTTACAGTTAGCGAGTAATATTTCTACATTGACATTGTTTTTCATTAATGATGCAACATTGCATTATTTTTTAACTAAAACTTTCGTCAACATGATTATATGATTTTATTTCATTAACCCGTGCTGAGCACAATTTAAAAAACTATTTACAGGCTAAAAATTCCGCCCATGCCGGGACTCGAACCTGCGACCTCTGGCTAACCGTACCAGCGCTCTCCCAACTGAGCAAATGGGCAAGTGCCGGCATCAGCGAAATTTCGAACCGCTTTACAATATTTTCTGTATTATTTACAGGCAGCGACTCTGCATTTTTTAGCCTCTAAATAGGTTTTTAAAATTGTCTTCAGCACGGTTTAGTGCAACATAATGGATCTTTTTAAAATAATTGTGCATAATGAAACAAAACATTTGATGTCTAGTCTCGCTTTTTTAGGATTAGATTTTGTAAACTTTGAATTGTAAACTTTTCTAATTATGGGTTTTCTATTGTTCACAGGTAATATTCAAACTCCAGCAACACACAAAATTACTTATCAATAAGTAGGCTTACCACAAAAAGCTTACCACACCGCCACCTGTGTCCATCTTAAAAAAAACTAGTTAAGTGCGAGCCGCACTCACGCATCGTACAAATTGGTAGGTAAGTACTTACGTAGCATTAATTACTAATTACTGTTTAGGAGCCAAGTATTGCAGTTTTGACTTTAAAAAAGGCGAGGCTAAGAAAATATGTGCTCAAAAAGTTTTCGATGACTCCTTTGCGAATTTCCTTAACAAATTTTGACCACATTCATACAGCAACTCTTTTATACAATAAAAAAATAAAATGAAATCAGACAACGCAGTAAAGAAATATACAAGAACAAAAAATAAGCAAACCCGTGCTGAGGACAATTTTAAAAACCAATACAATATATCAATGCAATATTTTTTTAACAATATTTTCTATATTATACAGGAAGAGGTAGCGGGTTCAAGTCCCGGCATGGGCGGAATTTTTAGCCTCTGAATAGGTTTTTTAAAATTGTCCTCATTTCGGGTTACTGCGACAAAAAGAATATAATCATGTAAATCTTATGTTTATGTTTAAATCAGTAAATTCAAACCCAATGCCCTTAAGAAAAGGGCTTCGGCGCTGGCCAAAGCGATAAACAAACCATAAATCGCGATGGAAACCCTCCAGAGAGACATAAACCAGGGCAAATGATTGCGACACATCTGGGAATCGACAAATCCGCAACTCGCGGTCAACTAACTTGCTCCATTACACCATAGCCGGTGACACTGAAAATAAAGACATAGAAGGTCTACTCCGTACAGTGTTGCCAACGCTTATGCCAACTCCCCATCAGATTTCTTTGCAAAACCACTAGAAATACACTAACAAAAACTGTTAAATATCTGGAATCCACTAAATTACCCACTAAACCATATTTTCATTCAATTACGGTATGTATCAATGGTCAAATTGATAAGTCTTTCATAAATATCAACATTTTCATTAGTAAATCAAAATTTTTATTAATAAATCAACATTTTTGTTACTAAATCAACATCAATAATTATCATTTTATCAACTTACTACAATGATGTTTTTTTTTATAATAGGTCTTCTTTTGATGAACCCTCAATTGAGAAATGTGTAAGGGAGGTTATTACATTTACTAAATAACTTATCACCTAAGGGACGTATTTTGAAACAAAACTTTTTCGATAAAAAGCCACTAAAAAAACCACTATCCACTAAATGAAATATTCCGCCACTAAGAGAGGCCTCGAAACCACCAGATTTAGTGGTAAATCCACTAAGTTGGCAACACTGACTCCGTATGAACTGTGAACTGACATGATAAACACTTTTGCCAGTTTTTCAATTTAGAACTTACTAGCTGTTAGAAACATATTTAGAGGCTAAAAATTCCACCTATGCCGGGATTCGAACCCGCAACCTCTGGCTATCCGTGCCAGGATAGCCAGAGGTCGCGGGTTTGAACCCCGGCGTGGGTGGAATTTTTTGCCTATAAATAGGTTTTTAAAATTGTCCTTAGCACGGGTTAGTGCATTAAAAATAAAAATAGTACATAGGCTGCTACCTATGTATGCGCAATCTGGGATTCCAATAATTTTAAACGCAATGTCTGACCTCCATGGTCAAATTCGTTCTTTTTTTTAAATACTGGCCGCTAATATTTTTCTCTTATATACGTTAGTGTTTTGTTTTTGTTGGGTTTAAATTGTCATATCGCTGAAAAAATGGAACTCACTCGTGAAAATATTCGTGCTATGATTTATTACGATTTTCGACGTGGTTTAACGCAACAACAGTGCGTAGATCAATTAACTTCGACTTTTGGTGGTGAAGCTCCATCAAAAACGACTGTGTATCACTGGTTTAGTGAGTTTAATCGCGGGCGCAGTAAGCTCACGGACGAAGTTAAAGATGGTTGCCCGAAATCGGTGGTTGTGCCACAAAATATTGAAGCTGTGCGAAAACTAATAATGCAAGACCGCCATGTTACGTATCGTGAGATAGAGGCTATTCTGGGCATATGTATGACAAGCATTCATAGGATATTACATGAACATTTGTCTGTAAAAAAAAATTGTTCGCGTTGGATCCCGCACAACTTAACTCAGGATCAAAAAGTTGCTTGCGTCGAATGGTGCAAGAAAACCTTAAAAAAATTCAACGATGGCGACTCAAAATCTGTTTATAATATCTACACAGGTGACGAATCCTGGATCTACGCGTACGATCCCGAAACTAAACAACAATCAACAGTTTGGGTGTTTCAAAATGAGCTGAACCCTACGAAAGTGGCTCGTGCAAAAAGCACTGTAAAGCAAATGGTGGCCTGCTTTTTTGGTATTAATGGCCATGTGGCTACAATACCACTGGAGAATCGCAGAATGGTTAATTTGGAGTGTTTGCCGGAAGTATTTGAAGAAATACGCCAAAACAACCAGCGACGCAGAATCATACTTCACCATGACAATGCCAGCTGTCATACATCTCAGGAAACAATAGGAAAAATATTTTCTCAGGAAAATATTCTAACAATGTTTTCAAGTCACGAAAGTTTAAAATAGATTAAAGACATGTTATTCCTTCCTCTCTCACAGTTGAATAACATGACCATAATCAATTTTAGTCAACTTTTTAACTGTGAAGGAAAACATCGTGACAAAAGCTGAGTCTCAGACGTGTGCACATACTTTAGTGTTTGGAAATAACAAATAAAGCTATAACTTTATAATCGGGATAAAAGATGCAGTGATCCTTCTGTCTCTCCTCTCGCGTCATCCGGGAGTCGTCCCGGCCTCAAGGAGTTAAGGCAGCACGTGACGTCATTGCCGGCTGATGCGAGCTACGTGGTAATCGGCTAGACAAAAATTTATCATAAAAACTGAAGTAAGTGTGAATTTGGTTGCACTAGTTATCTATAATACATAATATTCTACCTCTATCTATGTACACATTTTTGACAGTAAAGTTTTTTGTAATATATTTTAAGCTTTTGCGACTTGAACGCATTGTTAGAATATCAAAAATAGCAATAAATTACTACGCGATAACCATGTAAAAAACTGTCAAACCAGGGGATGGGCAGCAGCGCAATTCCACTGAACTGCGATCCCCAACCCGCATGCCAAACGTGGGGATTGTGGGCATTACCCCCTATGACAGCACAACGTAGCGCTCTTTAGGGAGGGCTAGAATAGCCTGACGACGACGACGACTACACGATAAAGCCCTGAAAATATTCTAACAAAAAGTTTTTTGTATTTTCAACTGTAGTTTTTAAAGTTACGTACATTTGTGGAGTTGTAGCAATACTACTCACTGATAGTAAGAAAAAAATCATTTGGAAACCTAAGTGACGAGAACCTAATAACCTTACAGGTATTCACATAACTCGGCACTATGTTCATACTCTCTCTCTATCTCTCTCTCTGATAGAAAGGCCTGAACCCTGCAGTAAAGAGAAAGAAGAAGGAATCCATTTATTATGTCAGCAGAACACACCCCACATTACAACGTAAAATCTTCAAACACAATACGGACATAAAAAGAACCAAAAGACAAACTAAATAATATGGACATAAAAAAAAACAAAAAAGAATAATTAAACTTTTTTTTTAATGCACTAATCCGTGCTAAGGACAAATTAAAAACCTATTTAAAGGCTAAAAATTCCACCCATGCCGGGATTCGAACCCGCGACCTCTAGCTATCCGTGCCAGCGCTCTTTCCAACTGAGCCAATGGGCCACTCACCGGCATCAGTGAAATTTCGAACCTCTTTACAATATTTTCTGTATTACGTACAGGCAGCGACAGGTCGCGGGTTCGAATCCCGGCATGGGTGGAATTTTTAGCCTCTAAATAGGTTTTAAATTAAACACTTTACTCACAGTCGCGGTGTGTCCCTGTTGCTGCAAAAGGCAGCGAGCTCAGCATTGTGTTGACATTCGCCCAAAGCGCTGATTTTCAGCAAGTGCCCGTTTGCCCCACGAATATGCTTCGCATTTGTCAGTGACACGTAAATAGGCGATAGTTATGGATATAAAATTCTCAATTCTTCTTTTCCGCCAATAATAATTGTATAGGGCAGTAATTAGATATTTTAAAAACCTATTTAGAAGCTAAAAATTCCACCTATGCTGGGATCGCTCTCTGGCACGGATAGCCAGAGGTCGCGGGTTTGAATCCCGGCATAGGTGGATTTTTAAGCCTCTAAATAGGTTTTTAAAATTGTCCTTAGCACGGGTTAGTGCATTAAAAAGAATATAATAATTAGATATGTAAGCCTTTTTATGTATATTGCTTTCTAGTGTGTACAATAAAGAGTTCTAATCTAATCTAATCTTTTGACAACCTATACAATTTACCTTCACTGACATTTCGCTATCAATCTCCTATTTTATTTATCTTTTTACAATTTATGCAATTATTCAATATTATTTAATTGAGCAGTCTACTTTGTTGACTCGAAGTTTGACTCGCTTGAAGCTATTTATTTATATAAATTATCGCACCAAAATTCCAAAAATGCATGACATTCTATTTTGGATCCAAACTGCGTCTTTCCACGGACTAAGTCACGTTTCATTAGCAAGTCAACAAGCATTGATTCTTGGACCTGCAGCGTGGATTTGCATTTTAATTCCTGCATTGTACGTGGTGACTATTATGTGCAACATTGAAGATTTATGTACTACCTGCCAATAGAGCTTTGCATTTGTAATTTTTTTGTGATTTTAATTAATAAATCTTTAAATACACTTGCTCTGGCTTTTCTGAAATGATCTAGATTTTGAAAGGAGTTGAAATGAAATGTATTTGTCTCCCAAATTCTCTTACAGGTATCCTTAAAATTAGGGTATTTTATTATATTTATGTACAATTCGATTGTTTCTTTTGAAGACTTATAGTTAAGCAGTTGGTTATTAAACGTTATAAGTAAAACGAAAATCAACTGGATTTTTTTCTTATTTTGGCAATCATATTTCTTGTGATCAAAAGTTTCTTTAAGTCCAACTGAAATTTAAATACAAAATCTACGGTAAGTCACAACAACACTGGCATCATTTTTAAAATTAAAAATATAATATAAATATAAAAATCAAACTTAAAAATAGGTGATCTACGAAATAAACTGCTCAAAACGACCGGGGCGTTTTCACGAATACTTAAGTTTACTCGTGTTTGTACTGAGCTACTAGCAACCCATAATTTTATTGGATGGATATTATTTATCGCTCGTAGTCCAGGCTGCGTAAGTGATCTAATGATCTTAAACGATCATGAAGGCTAAGCAACACAGGCCGCGTTCAGTGCATGGATGGGTAAACCCTTTATGACTAACTCTAGTGGCATTTTCCCAAGCGATTCCGTGATTCGCAAGACACGTTAAGCAGTTAGTGGCTGCCGTTGATAGATGGCAGTCGTTAAGCCAAGTCAGAGGCCTACTTAGGTCGGCTTGAAAACTTCTGGCAGTAAGACCAACCACTAGTCTTGCAAGCCTCTACCAATCCGGACTTGGCCCCAGTGGTGGAGTATGGCCTATACCTTCCTTAGGGAAGAGACCCGTGCTCCTCAGTAGGGACATAATGGGTTGATGATGGTGATGATTTATTTAAAATCCAAAAGAGTATATTAAGAAAAGTTATCTATTAGGAAAACCACACAATTTGCAGCTCATACAGAGTGGAACCTTAAATATATACAGTCATTTAAATAAAAGAATATACATACATAACCTCACGCCTGTATCCCAGAGGCGTAGGCAGAGACCAGGGAATGCCACCTGCCACGATCCTGACAGATCACCTTCGCTTCATCAACGTTCATAAGTCGTTGCATGCACGCACGCCGGTTCCGGGTATTTTTTATCTTTCCCTTTACTAATACATCCCCTATTTGGTCGATGTAAGTCCGAAAGAAAGCGTCAATTTATATTCCGAGAAATTTATATTCCAGAAAGAAAGCGTCAATTTATATTCCGAGATCCATCTACATAGTAAACTTTACAGCTTCCAATAATCGGGGCCCCGGGCTGATACTTTTACAACTGACTTCACACAATACAACATACTACACGATAGGATCTCTGTTTACATCGCTTGTACGACGTCGGGAGGCTGGATGCTACTGTGGATCCGCTTATTAATACTGGGTTGAGAAATGCCTGGCATGTTTTAAACTTTCGCGACTTGAACACATTGTTAGAATATTTTCGGGGCTTAATCGCGTAGTAATTTATTTTTTTCAAAAACCGCTAGGTGGAAAAGTTAGCGTCGCCATTATTATGTCCGAATTGTGCGTGAAGCGGTTGAAATTAAGAAACACAAAAAATTTCAATCGGGAATGTGGTTTCAAACTGTCGCAAACCTGGGATCCGGTCATCAAGAAGTGTTCGAGTCGAAAAAAGTCGCATGGCCTATCGTCCGACATTGTCAGTGTAGTGTGTTGCAACCCTAGTAGTGCTTTGTGATGGCTGATGAGGGTAGTCTGATACCTTGTCAGCCGAAGATGTGAACGGGTACCAGCCATCAGTTTTCTGGTGACCACGATGACTGTAACGTCGTCGAAACGTGCGTCGAGGTAAAATAGAAATAAATTACTACGCGATTAAGCCCCGAAACCATTTTAACAATGTCTGGAATGTACCAACAACTTCTTCTGAGTTACGTATATTTGTGTCGTTAAAGAAGACATAATTACTCGTATATATTAAACGGGTCTAATCAAGATTATTTATTACGTAAGATTAGACCTATTTAACTTTGTATAAATAAAGTAAATATTATAGAAGGCATTTCATTTCATTCAGCAACTTTCCGTCATAAAGTTGTCTCGAAGAAATAGCTTTTAGCAATATGGCCGCCAGTTGTACTCTGTATCTTTATATGTTAATGATATGTGCTCTGGTGTACAATAAAGAATTTTCTTATCTTATCTTATCTCACCACTCGCCAACTGTGATGGAAAACGTCGTGCAGAAAACTGAGTGAAAGAGCTGTTCTACTACCTAGCGACTGAATTTGTTGATCAGCGATGGGCACGCGAGGTAATTAAGTCCGTACTGTCTCTTTCCCAGAGAAAGTCTGTTCCCTGGAGAGGGACGTATATCCAGGTGAAAATTATGCAGAATGTTTTAAAAGTATGTATATTTAAAAAAAAATGTCTAAAAATATACCTGATGAAAAAATATTGAACCTTAAAAGTTTAAAAGTGTTAAAAGTAGGTTTTCCTGATCTCCTAATAAAGTTAATTGGAAGTGGACGTGAAGTGGAAGTTATATATATGTGTGTGTGAAAAAAAAGGCAATAGACATAGACATCATTTATTGGCAATATTCATTACAAGTCAAGACTCCGTACATAATAACAATCCAATGTAGAAATAAATACATATTAAATATAAATATTTCCTCATTTTAATATCACCCAATTTTCGCTTAAAATCGACAGTAGGTACTTTGTCCTAAATAACAAAGGGAGGGCCGCAAGTATTAGCATTTAAATAGAAACGGGGTCGCCGGCTATCGGGGCCTATAGCGGAAACCTCCGTTAAACCTTTTCCCACAAAGCCTTAAAGACAGAAGCGCCAGCGAAGGCATATGACACACATTCATGCAGACATAATATTACATATATGTGATATTTAATACATAAAAATCTCGGGTACAATCTGTTAGCTTTTAAGATACATAATCTGTTCGTGTGGGACAACTGACAACGAAACAAAAGCCAAATTGAGTTGCTCTGAAAATTGAATATTTTTATTACGTAAACGTAAAATTTACATACAGGCACATAAATTGCTTCTGGCCCCACACTAGGATACCCTGTGTCATGGGAACCAGAAACAACAACTTCACAAACATGTAAACATCCAAGACCTGAGGTTTTTTTTGTTCCCAGCCGGGATTCAAACCGTATAATAGTTGCCTGAAAAGAGAAACAACATTTAGAGCTATTATTTCTCAAACTTGAACTCAATGCGGCGGCCCCCAGCGGCATTCGGTGGCTACCCACGACCTGTGGCTGATAATCAGACGTGACCAACCAAACAGTCAAGGTACTCTACCTTTTGGAGGACTTGGAGTTTTTTTGTCTATTTTTTCTCCACAATGATCTAGATTTTGAAATGCCACCTAGTTTGAATTGTAACGTTCACTAAGCCACAGTCGAACCGAGTGATTGGAAACAATCACGTGGTTAAGCAACACAGGCGCGTTAAGGTACGGGATGGGTGACCGTCCCGTGACTACCGCTAGTGGCATTTTTCCGAGCGCTTCCGTGCTTCGCAAGGCACGTTAAGCCGTTGGTGCCGGCTGTCATATAATGGCAGTCGTTAAGCCATGTCAGAGGCCTTATGGGCGGCTTGATAACTTCTGACAGTAAGGCCCGCCACTGTCTTACAATCCTCCACCAACCCGGACTTGGCCCCCGTGGCGGAGTATGGCCTAACCTTCCTGCGATGTAGGAAGAGACCCGTGCCCCAGCAGTGGGGACATATAAGGGTTGATAACGTAACTAAGCCACAGATTCTGCGCTACATTGAATGAAACCTTTTTATTTAATTCCATTTTATAAAAGATTAAAACTAATATTTAACATTTTTAGATTTTTTTTTTTATTAAAAATGCTATGTATTTGTGAAGATATAGTAGCAATATCACTCGCTATCTGTTAAGAAAAACATCATGAGGAAACCTGAATGTCTGAGGTGTTTAAATACATGAGCGCTTGAAATTTTAGGCACGCTTGGTAATAAAGCCCTTATACTCGCTCCACAGAGGAGTAAAGGCACTAAAGAAGACAAAGAAGCGTTACATAAGAAGAGTAAGAATAAAAGTAAACTTTAATTGACAATATTACATATTACAATCAGTAGATAAATATTCAACTTAATATACGGTATAGAGAATTAAACACAATCGGTACTAGTTAAATTAGTGAACAGCAGAACATGTTTTGGTAAGTATCTGAAACTAAGGAGTACGAACTTGTCAAAAATGGGCCAGTCTCAGCATGATGCCAAGGCGGAGCTTTGGCGCTAGTTTACAGACCAGACCGTGAAAGAAAGAGATGAAATATTAACAATAAAAATATTATCAATTTGTTGTTACCTATCATTGTAACATTAAAATGTTTAAATTACTTTGCTAGATTCCGCCAAAAATCTCACAACCCCCATGCACCAGCCTGAGGATGCCTCGTGTTAGAGGCGAAACGGATCGCGTGTTTTCTCACACAAGTATTGGTGTCGGTGGTGGCGTGTTCGTGTCTTGCTTCTGCTTGAAAAAGTGCTAGAGAGGGCGGTAACGAACCTAAAGGTGCTTGTGGGATTTTTGGCGGAATTTAGCAAAGCAATTTTCACATTTTCACGCTATTATGGATTTTCGCAAAGTATTTAATGGACAGTTTTATACACGGTGTTTGAGGTGTATAACTCTAAAGAGAGCAAGGTGTTCTAGAATTCAAACTATGAAACAATATAGTGGATCTTCTACAACTAAGCATTCTTCCTTACTCGGATTACTACCAGTTTGACACGCAAACGTGTGAGGCGAAGGCGGGTCGGCCGGGTCAGAATGGGACGGCTAACTCCACCAGGCTCTTTGTTTCCAGGTCATTTGTTTCAATTATACAAATTAATGTATTTCGCGTATGGCATACAGAAGCGCTCGGGACCTAGTGGAACCGAGAGATTGAAATCAATCAATTGGGTTAAGAAACGTGTTCTTGAGTGGAGACCGCGACTCGGCAAACGTAGTGTAGGACGCCCTCCGACCAGGTGGGAGGACGATCTGCGAAAAACTGCCGGCAGATGCTGGATGCAGCAAGCTGAAGACAGGGCGCTATGGCGCTCATTAGGGGAGGGCTATGTCCAGCAGTGGACTACATAATAAGCCTGAAGAAGAAGAAGAAGGAACAATAGGCGCGGTCCGGCGCAGGATGAGTGACCATCCCGTGATTACCACTAGTGGCATTTTTCCGAGCGCTTCCGTGCTTTGCAAGGCTCGTTAAGGCCATGGTGCCGGCTGTCATGTAATGGCAGTTGTTAAGCCATGCCAGAGGTCTTATGGGCGGCTCGATAACTTCTGACAGTAAGGCCCGCCACTGCCTTACAATCCTCCATCAACCCGGACTTGGCCCCCAAGAAGGAGTATGGCTTAACCTTCCTGCAATGCAGAAAAAGACCCATGCCCCAATAGTGGGAACATACAAAGAATTTATATCATTCGGCGTATACAGCGGGTTAAAATACGAATGGGAGGTCATCAATCCAATCGGTCACTTCCTTGTCTGCTACGTGAATCTTCCGAACGCCTCTTAAGGACCACAGCGTTCAATGGTCTGTAATGTGGCATTTAGTCTGCACCTCTTCGCATTTGCAAGTGGGGTCTGCACCAAACTGCCACCTAGCATCAGGTCAGGCGCATCTACCCTACATAGTTCGACACCTATTGATTTGAGTCCAGTATTTTTGCAGTAGATTAAAACCGGACTTGGCCCCCGTGGTGGAGTATGGCCTAACCTTCCTGCGACGTAGGAAGAGACCCATGCCCCAGCAGGGGCGACATACAAGGGTTGATAACAGACTAAAGCCAGGAGCTCAATTATATTGAGTCTGTTTCTTGGCATGTTGATTTCGATCAAGACAAAATTTATGATCAGATAAGATAAGAATATTCTTTATTGTACACCCGAGCACATATTATAAAACATGTAAAGATACAAAGTACAATTGGCGGCCTTATTGCTGAAAGCAATTTTACTAAGAGTCTTCTGTTAAGCATCGTACATGTGTAGGCGCCGATACTTTTCTTTTCTATAAAATTAAATAAAACTTGGATTGTGCAAAAGAATAACTGTTCATTTTACATAAAACATTGACAAAAAGAGCGGTGGTAGTGGAGCGGTGTAGAACGCCGGTTTCTCAATCAGGAGGTCGTGGGTTCGAACCCCGGCATGTACCAATGACTTTGTTTTCTAAGTTATGTACATTTGTGAAATTATAGTAGCAATACTACTCGCTGACCGTGAAGAAAAACATCGTAAGGAAACCCTAGTGTCTGAGGTGTTAGCGTACCTCAGTGCTTGCTACGTACAATGGCCCAACTATGAGGCTAAGTGCGGAAATCTCAAGTCTAAACAACTAACTAACTAAGACATTGACATTATAAGAACTAGAACTAATTGAATTTAAAAAACTGATAGCTTAAAAAACAAAGACAAAGTGATACATGCCCGCACGGGAAGGAAAGCATCTGAGGTGTTTAAATACCGCAGCGCTTGAAATTGCCAATCCGCGGCGGGCACGCGTGGCAATTAAGCCTATTACTCTCTCTCTCTCTGAGAAAAGGCCTGGGCGCTGCAGAGGGACATTAATTATAAGTGAAATTAAAAAAGTAATCTCATGGGGTTATTAGCAAACTTAACTACAAACTTTTAAAAACCAATTAAGAGGCTAAAAATTCCACTATTGTAAAGAGGTTCAAAATTTCACTGATGCCGGTGAGTCGCCCATTAGCTCAGTTGGTAGAATTTTTAGCCTCTAAATAGGTTTTTAAAAATGGTCCTTAGCACGGGTTAGTGCATTAAAAAGCATATAGTTAACTATAAACTGTAAACTATAATTATGCATTAAGTCTAAAAACCTATTTAGAGGCTAAAAATTTCACCCATGCCGGGATTCGAACCCGTAACCCCTGGCTATCCGTGCCAGCGCTCTACCAATTAAGCGACTCACCGGCATCAGTGAAATTTCGAACCTCATTACACTATTCTCTGTATTACGTACAGGCAGCGACATGCGGCTTAAGCAAATTGCATTACTTACAGCCCCGACTACCTACTTTGCAGTTAGGTTTTACATCGGAACGATATCACTGTACCCACATGATTACACTATTTTTATTTTTAATGCACTAATCCTTAGCACGGGTTAGTGCATTTAAAATAAAAATAGTGTAATATGCATTAAGTCCTCAAGCAACTTTTCACTAACGGTGCATGTTGCGACTGCCTGTAAGTGAGGTAACACTTAGTTTATTTATAGTCATGGTCTATTGTAGATGTATTTGTGTATATCTTGTTGGTAGTACTACCAAACAAAAATAAAACAAAGTATTATAAGAAAATAACTGCATTAAAAAGTTAAAATGACTTTGCTGAATTCCGCCTAAAATCCCACAAGCACCATGCGGTTAGCTAATGCACCGACCGCCCTCCTACTTTTTCAAGCAGAAGCAAGACACGAACACACCACCACCAACACCAATACTTGTGTGAGAAAACACGCGACGCGGTTCGCCTCTAACACGAGGCATCCTCAGGCTCCCTAATGCAAGTCACTTGCACTTGCTTGCAGTATTGGTCTTGCAGTATAGGAAAATATTTCTTGACAATATGACGGGTGACATCCGCCAAAATGTTATGATACCGCCCCAATTTTTATTACTGTATTTATTACATCTTACGCCTATTTACAACTTTTTGTGTGGCAGCTATATAGGCGCACTCGTTCCATTGATTTAAAAGCTACAGTGGCAGTGGAAAAATTGGAAAACATACATACAAGAGCTGTGAAAATATTTCGCCGCTATTTTATTTCTGCAGTGGCGAAAAAACCGCTCGCATTCGGCTTCCACACGTGACAGCTGCCGCCGCAAAAAGCGTCGATTTAGCCTCAAATAAAATATTATTCCCCCACAGCTGGACGTGTGCTTCAGCCTAGCTGGACCCCTCCAATATTTACAACCAAACTTCATCAAAATGAATCACGATAATCTACGGTCGTCGATGAAATCGGATCGGGATGAAAATTGAGTAATGTCTCGACGGTACGGAATTATTAGAGCGCTTGCTGTAGCCTTTGCAACTGAATCAGTTAAGTTTTTTTTATTTTAAAGTAAGAAAAAAATACAAGCAATATAATGCCTCCCATCCCCCGAAACCGACAAGGTCTGTCGCGGTGTCGCGGCGACGTCGCTAGCGACAGTCGTGCTTCAGGCTGGGCGCACGCTGAGACGCAGGCGATGCAGCACAGCGCAGCGCAGGGCAGAGCAGATTTTGTAAAGCATGGAACGTCATTGAGCTACGTGCGCTGCGGCGCAGGCACGTGCGACGCAGACATGTGTTTGCCCTGCTTTGCGTCTTGTTGAAGTGGTGGCACAGATTTCTGCGCGTCGCGTGCACATCGAAGCGTGTTTACTAACAATTTTGTTGCAATGACAAAACATTTAATTGAATTATTTCGCTGTGAACCTTGTTTGTATGATACAAATCATGCAGACTCTCCAAAAAATACACTGAATGAGTTATTATGAGTGAGAATTGCCAAGGAATGGAGCGAATAGTTGCGTCGCATTATGCGGAGGGGGCCTATATATATCTGACTCAGCTGCCCTGCCCTGTACTGAACTGTGCTGAGCTGCATCGCCTGCATTTCAACATGCGCCTAGCCTCACAGTTACGCTGCAGACGCGCATTGAACTTGGGGCGACTAGCTCATTGCCAATATGGATTCTTACGGAGATACATTATTACTGCGGCTCCTTTTTTACTTCTTCGACGCCATCGTCAACGAATACAAAGCTGAAAAAGGCAGTACTGGATAGATCCATTACTTAAAAATAAATGTGTAAATGGTTGTTATACAACAGTGTTCAAAGCGGTAAAAACAATAAACATTTTTTTAACTAACCTCCGAATGTCCAAAAAATGTGTTTACGGCTTATATGGAGTCTCGTTGAAAATACGGTTTTGTTTTCATAACCAGACTGCAGTCTGTTAGCTTTTAGAATATACCTCGGCTACTATCGGACAGAAGCGGATATATTTGTGTTTTAGAAATATCGGAGTATCATATTACACTTAATTTCACATAACTTTTCAAAATAGTGGAAAAAAGTTTTATACTGAGCAGGAAGTAGTATTACACTCGTGTGCTTTCGGCGAAAACCGTAGCCTACTCTAAAGCCCGAGGTATTTTCTAAAAGCTAACAGAATGTATTCCAACTATTAGCGCGACTCCATGTAAACCTCACTCCTCACGTGTAAATCATAATCCCCTTTTATAATTACTTACTAATATTCGATATCATCGATATCAACCGTTGTATATCCCTACTACTGGGGCACGGGTCTCTTCATGCATCTCAGTAAGATTAGGCCATACTTCACCACGGGGGCCATGCCCGGGTTGGTGGAGGATTGTATGGCAGTGGCGGGCCTTACTGTCAGAAGTTATCAAGCCGCTCATAGGCCTCTGACATGCTTAACAACTGCCATTACATGACAGCCGGCACCAACGTCTTCACGTGCCTTGCGAAGCACGGAAGCGCTCGGAAAAATGCCACTAGCGGTAGTCACGGGACAGTCACCCATTCTGAACCTGACCGCGCCTATTGTTGCTTAACTCAAGTGATTCATTCCAATCACTCGGTTTGACCAGGCTACTAGCGCTTCTATTACTACTATTAAAGGTATCTATTGCTAATCTAGGCCAAGTATTATCTTTTAGCAATTTTTCTTCCAAATAGTGTTTAAATCAGCTCTATCGTCTTGCTACTCCGAGTGGCCCTACTAGGCAGAATCACATCGGCCGACCGTTTGACACAAGAGCGTTCGCAACCAGAGCGTGGCTTGTATTTTATTCGGAGCGATATTTGCACATCGATTAGATTTTTATTACATAAACGTGACTGTTTTGGCTAAAAATATTGAATATTCAAAACATTTATGCGTAGATAGTATACCAGGCTTGACCACTTCTTGTGACACTCATAAACGTTACTTTGATTACCGTATATCGGGTGATTAAATCAAGTTTTTTTTTGCTGAACACGATAAGCGATTAATCAATTAGAAGACTAAAAATGCTTTCAAATGCAGTTATATATGCAATTAAAGAAATATTTACAGCTCGATGGCCTAAGATTTTTTATAACACAACATAAACCTCACGCTTGAGTCCCAGAGGAGTAGGCAGAGACCAGGGACTGCCACTTGCCACGATTCTGACAGTTTTGCTTTATCAACGTTCACTAGTCGTTGTATGCGCGTGCATTGTCGCACCTTAGTTTCGATTAAGATAATAATTCTGTGCCCAGTGACTTTTCCACGGAACTCTTGGGTTTCGCAGAACTTTACGGAACGCAAGGAATTCGAGTGGCACCATTGTTGGGTAAATAAAGTGCAGGTAGTTACAAAACAATTCGCTCTTACGTGCAGCCGTAGTTACTGAAAGTTACTGGAACATTTAAACCGTTCGAGAAGTTTCCCGCTTCAAGATTGTTCGCCTAAAACACAAGTTTGCTTCTTCCCCTACTTCAGTGTGAAAATTCGCAGAAGCGACCGATAAATTTTTGGCATAAGTTATCCTTATTGTTCGTATTGTTATCCGTTTTATAATAATAGGAAATAACATAGGAAAATTTCAGTTTCTGAACAAGGTTTATTTTATATACAAAAATTATATATATTGTTACACATTGTTAGAATATTTTCGGGGCTTAATTGCGTAGTAATTTATTGCTACGTTACCTCGACGTTTCGACGACGTTACAGCCATCGTGGTCACGAGAAGACTGATGGCTGGCACCCGTTCGCATCTTCGGTTGATGAGGTTTCAGACTACCCTCAATCAGCTATCACAAAGCCCTATTAGGGTTGCGACACACTACACTGACAATGTCGGACGATAAGCCATGCGACTTTTTTCCACTCGAACACATCTTGATGACCGGATCCCACGGTTGCGACAGTTTGAAACCACATTCCCGATTAAAAATTTTGTGGTTCTTAATTTCAAGCGCTTCACGCACAATTCGGCTATAACAATGGCGATCGAAATCCAGTTGTTTGATCCTGAATCAAGAAGATGGTCCGCTATCGCTTTATCGAGGTAAAATAGCAATAAATTACTACGCGATTAAGCCCTGAAAATATAGTAACTATGTGTAAAAGTCGCGAAAGTTTAAAATATGTTTATATTGTTAGTTATACATTGCATACTTTTCTACTATAAGATCTTTAAATATGTTTAACAAGCTTGCCAGAAACGCAGTTTAAGCACTTTGTGCCACAAGGCAACTACAATATTACAGGATATCTAAATGACAAAGATACCTGGAATTGATGCCAGTTCAATGCATTAGTTCTTAGTCTTATAATAATATTTAAACTCTGTTAACTAATATGAAAAGACTCTGAAAATACTAAGTATGGTGTTTTTTGTCCATTTTTTTTTTCAAAATTATCAAGATATTGAAATGGCCCCTACATTTCAAAATCTTGATAATTTAAAAAAAAATGGACACTTGTAAAATGGAAAATGGGTTTTACTTGTAAATAGGTACTTATAAGTCACAGTGTCTGTGTGATTTCGAATAAAATACTTTGATTTGATTTAGTTATGGTATTTACAGGTTTAAGAAAATGTTTTGCCTCTTCCACAGTGGGGCAAAAGCCTTCTCTTAAAGAGAGCGAGTAGGTGTTTAAACACCTACTCTCTCTCTTTAATCGCGTGTCGCACTGTATTTTTTTAGTGGTGTATGACATTCCTTAACCAGGCATGGGCAGTGTGAATTTTTTATTGGTTTTGGACTTTATTTTAAGTTGGTAGGGTTCAATTTAATGTGTGTTCGTTACTGAAAAAAGTTAATTGAAAAGAAAGAAATATCAATGAATTTAGTTTAATTTTGGTATTATACAATAAAAAGAGTTAAATCAGAGCGCTAGCCAGATCAAAAGCGGATACGGATAAAAGTCAAATGTGACATTTATGACAACTAATGTGACAAGCTAAAACAATGAACAAGCGACAATCAGAACATATAAAATATTTTACTTACTTTGTTGAAAATCCATTTTAAAAACACTTAATTGGAAATACGTAAAATTGTATACAATAAAATAGCGCTCTTACATAAATATTTAACAATAGAATTATTAAAACTTAATATAGTATGTTTCGTCGTAGACAATGTGGTCCTGTAAAGTATATTGCCTGCCTGCATAAAAGGGTTAATACATTTCGGAAGTAGAATTTGTGTTGTAATAATGTCGCTGCATCCAATAATTATCAATCTACAACATCGGGCTTGACCCGGATCTTGCCCTTACTCAACAAACAATATGAAAGAAAACAAACATCGATATATCTCTATCAAACTAATAAACTGGTTAGCTATGCAAGTTCATGTCTCGAAAGAAAACAATCCCCCTCCACCCCATTTTACCCCAGCGTCCCCGTTGCCATGGCAACCAAGTTGCGTGCCCTTTGCACTAGGCGTCACTGCTCAACGCATCACTTCCGACCGAGTCCCCTTGCAAGTTCCAGTAGTCTTAGATAGATGGCGCTATAAATTTTCTTAGCAATATGGCGATCTTATTTTCCTTCTAATTCGAACAAAAATCTCGTGTCAGTGTTTGTTATCGAACTCCCTCGAAACGGATTCACTGAGTTTTTTGTATGGTATTTAGGTATGAGAATTATGACTAATAAATTTAACTAGAATTTCATTCAACGTTTAAGAGTCCTTTAAAACTTTCGATAGTATAACACTAATAATACTTATTTATCTACTTACTCTATCAATTATTACTTAAGTTTTGGCATTCTCAATCCCTAATTATGGAAAATCGGTATCTCGTATCTATGTATGTACTGCTTCTCATATTTCAATGATTTCTTTCAACGGTTTGTCAAGCTGTATACAACAAAAACGAATGAAATGAAACCTAGCAGATGAAGACAAATTTTATATAGCTGTATTTCAAATATTTAGTAGTCCGTACACTCCAAAAGTACCTTGTGTTTTTCAATGGACAATAATTCAAAAAAATATGAAGCCGAAATAAAAAACCATTTGGAGACTAAGCTTCAAGGAATACATGAGAAATATTCAAAGATTTTTTTGTAGTTTTAATACAGAGAAAATTTTAAATTTACACAATACAAAAAAGCCGCCACAGCGGCTCTACAGCGTAGTATCTACGCCTTTGCCTTTGTCAGCCAAAAAAAAAGTAAAATGTTGATTGAGCTAATGGATTGAACGAATTGAGCTAATGGGCGACTGATAGTCGCCCATTAGCTCAGTTGGAAAGAGCGACCCCGGCATCGGTGGAATTTTTAGCCTCTAAATAGGTTTTTAAAATTGTCCCTAGCACGGGTTAGTGCATTAAAATAAAAGAATATAAAAATGTCAATAATTGTCAACAACTTTTAGTCGTAGGCACGGATGTAAAGTCGCAGTCGTAGGTAGTGTGTCGAATCGAATTGAAAGGCAATGACAAGTTTTGTTTTTAAGTAAAGTAATATAGAGGCAAAGATTATGTTTTATGTTGCCTTCTAGCCTACGTCACTTCCGGCTCTAAAAAATCAATTTTAAAACTTAAAAATAACTATTAATTCCAAATAAACACGACAAAAGAAAAATTACGTGCCCCTAAAATGATAGGGCGTTATTTTTGCACTGTTGTCCATTGTGTATGGCGACAAGAGACGGGTACCACTTTAGTCTAATTAATTAGTGCTAAAAGTGTAAGGAAAGTACCTCCCAAGTCGTTGGAGGCATCGATCGTACCGTTTGCATAGAAAGGGCCATTTGCCCGTACTCGTTAGTTCAAATAGATCTTTTGTCGGAGGCAGGGCTTCTAAACTACTAAACAAATCACTATCACTTCACGTGGTCACTTTAGAGATAGAGATAGATAAAGATAGAGAACACTTTATTGCACATAAAAATGGAATTCAGACAGCTATTTCTTAACCTAAGAGTACAAACGGCGGCCTTATCACTAAAAGTGATCTCTTCCAGACTTTTCTCTTCCTTCTTTCCTTTACCATTGAAAAGTTTTCTCAAAACGCTGCTCTAATAAGTGGTTATTTATGTTACGCTTTATTATTATATTGTGATTATTGGGCCTTATTTCGTTTGAAGACAAATAAATATTTTCTATTCCTATTTATGTATTTTACTTTAACTTCAGTAGTAAATATGTTTAAGGAAAAAACATATTTTGAAACATTTTGTGCCAGCCAGCCTAAGAGTAATTAAAAACAAAAAAACAAAGAGCGTGAGATGGCAAATGAAGCCATGACAAGAATAAGGAATTAACAAAAGTGTATAGTCCTTAGTAATGCGCGATTTTTTATTGACCAAATGTACCTAAAGAAATGTAAATACAATGAAACGAAAAACCGATTTATTTTTGCTCTATGCGTTTTTTCTCAGATTTATATTATTCAAAACCATAATTTACATAGGTTCTTACAATTCCCGATGCTTGCTCTGTCGCAAATTCAAGTAAATAATCATCACATATTTCTGTTCTACGAAACCTATGGCTTAATAAAACTCATTATCATTACCTCTGTGGCGTAGCGGTAGCGCGTCTGCCTACAATGCAAGAGGTTCCGGGTTCGAATCCCGGCTGGGAACAAAAAAAAAACCCCCCAGGTCTTGGATGTTTACATGTTTGTGATGTCGTTGTTTCTGGTTCCAACGACACAGGGTATCCTAGTGTGGGGCCAGAAGCAATGTATGTGCCAGTATGTAAATGTTATGTTATTTATGTTATGTTATGTTATTATCTATGAAACGATGCCACAACAAAGCAAACCTTTTTTTTAACGAAAAACGTACATTTTCAAAAGTCGTTGATCGAAAGCTATTTTGAATGACAAATACGGTGTATCAAGATTGAATACCGCTACCCTGAATACTGTGGTACATACTGAACTATATGCAACAAAACCGATTTGCGCTAGAAACGGCCGTTTTTCTGCAAAAATGCTTCAACGTCCTAATTTCTTCACTTGTCTTGAGATAAATTCTTCAATCGATACGATAATCGACGTCGATAGATGGTAGTAGTCAAGCCAAGTCAGAGGCCTAGAAAACTTCTGACAGTAAGACCAGCCACTAGTCTCGCAAGCCTCCACCAATCCGGACTTGGCCGCCGTGGTTGAGTATGGCCTATACTTTCCGCAGGGAAGAGACCCATGCCCCTCGGTGGGGACATAATGGGTTGATGATGATGATGAAATGCTTCAAGCTGCTTTTCTTTTGCGAAAATGCTTATTAGCCATCACGAGACCTATAGCCGAGTCCCAGCGCCATTCAGGTCAAGTGGGAGTTCTTTATACACGCGTTTTTATTTGTCTGCACGCGATGAGGTCACTCGGCCTATATTGCCTAGTTTACTGTAACGTCCTCATGCCTAGCTTAAAGACATCTGAATCTTAAATAATTTTTATATGGTCTAGCATTTATACTCTATCTAGAAATATGTATCTAGCAATGTATACCTTATTTAGTTGAATAAGTTAAGTACATTGCGAATGTATAGTGGCATTAACACTCACAAATACACCCTTACACACACACACACACACACACACACACACACACACACACATACATACATACGTACGTACGTACGTACGTACGTACGTACATACGTACGTACGTACGTACGTACGTACATACATACATACATACATACATACATACATACATACATACATACATACATACATACATACATACATACATACATACATACATACATACATACATACATACATACATACATACATACATACATACATACATACATACATACATACATACATACATGAAATGAAATGAAAAGGTTTTATTCAAAGTAGCACAGAAACTGCGGCTTAGTGAACGTTACAATTCAAACTAGGTGTCCATGTCAAAATCTAGATAATTTAGGAGAAAAAATGGACAAAAAAACTCCTAACTTAGTCTTTTCAAAAGACCTTAATTAACATAGTTTACATAATTATTTTGAACATAGAACTCATACATTGTACTGGCTTTCATTCCAGACCTCATTGTCATCTAAATAATCCTTTATGTTATAGTAGGCCTTTTGGCACAAAGTGTGCTTAACATATTTTTTGAACCGCGATTCAGGCAAGCTTAATATATCTTCAGGGATTTTATTATAGAAGCGTATACAATGCCCCATGAATGATGTATTAACCTTTGCCAGCCTAAATAGTGGGAACAAAAGTTTATGTTTATTTCTAGTATTTACATTGTGTTGGCTACCTAAAGTTTTAAAGTTACTGATATTTTTCCTAACGTACATAATGTTTTCATATATATACTGACTGGCAACTGTCAGGATGTTAGTTTCTTTAAAGAAATCTCTTAACGAATCTCTACTACCCAGCCTATTAATGAATCTGATCGCTCTCTTCTGCAAGACAAAGATGGTCTCAATGTCTGCTGCCCGTCCCCACAGTAGTATGCCATAGGACATAAGACTATGGAAGTAACTAAAATAAACAAGCCTAGCAGTTGCGACGTCAGTTAGTTCCCTAATTCTTTTGACTGCACATGCTGCTGAACTAAGCCTATTTGCTAATTTTTCTATATGAGGACCCCATTGAAGCTTTGCATCAATTGTGATACCTAGAAATACAGTTTCATTCACAAGGTCTAATTTGTCATTCCCCAGTAAAACATTGCTGTCTACCGTTTTGACATTTGGAAGAGTGAACTTTATACATTTCGTCTTTTTTGAATTTAACAATAAGTTATTAGAAGTAAACCAATTTAGTACCCGAGAGAGAGCATTATTTGTATTGTCAAGGTCATTTTCTTGTCTCTTAATTTTAAAAATAAGAGACGTGTCATCTGCAAATAATACTATCTCTGACATATTTTGAACCATGAACGGCAAATCATTTACATATACGAGGAAGAGGAACGGCCCCAAAATCGATCCTTGTGGCACTCCTATCCTGACCTCTGACCCTGAAGATTTAGTTCTATTTATATCAGCTCTTTGAACTCTCTCTTCTAAATATGATGTTATAAGTTTTAGGCTATTCCCGTTTATACCATAGTGCTTTAATTTTAAAAGAAGTGTTTTATGGTCAACGCAATCAAATGCTTTCGACAAGTCACACAATACGCCTATAGCATCCTTGCGCTCTTCCCATGCACTAAGTATATGTTTAACTAACATGACGCCGGCGTCCGTTGTAGAGCGCCCTTGCGTAAAGCCGAATTGCTGACCATGGAGAAGTTGATAGTCATTGAAATGTGTAAGCAGCTGACCTAGAACTATCTTCTCGAATATTTTACTCAAAACGGTTAGAACTGAGACTGGTCTGAAATTTGTGGGATCTTGCTTATCACCACTTTTAAATAAAGGAACGAGCCTACTATATTTCATTAGATCAGGGAATATACCCTCATCTAAACATTTGTTAAAGATTTTGGCTAAATGGGGTGCTAGGGTATCGATTACTGAGCTAACTACTGTTACTGACATACCCCATAAGTCCTCAGTTTTTTTAAGCTTTAGCTTTTTAAACGATTTAATCACGGTATGGGCTTCAATATAGTCGAACGAAAAATCGTGATGGCATGGGGGGACATTGTCTTTCAAAATACTTTCAGCAAGAGCTGGAGAAGAGTCTAAAGGAGCTGTCGTTACAATTGGAACATTTGTAAAGAACTGTTCAAAAGCCGTAGCAATGTCTTCATTTGAGGTTATTAATTTATCATCTATTTTAAGTGAAAGTTCGCGATCTCCTGATTTGGATTTACCGGTTTCCTTATTTATAATAGCCCAAATTGTTCTGGATTTATTAGACGATTGAAGGATTTCATACATACATACATACATACATACATACATACATACATACATACATACATACATACATACATACATACATACATACATACATACATACATACATACATACATACATACATACATACATACATACATACATACATACATACATACATACATACATACATACATACATACATACATACATACATACATACATACATACATACATACATACATACATACATACATAACCTCACGCCTGTATCCCAGAGGGGTAGGCAGAGATCAGGGTCTGCCACTTGCCACGATACTGACAGATCACCTTCGCTTCAACAACGTTCGTAAGTCGTAGCATGCACGCACGCCGGTTCCGCTATAACACTCGTTCTGCTAAAAAGCATCGTGAGGAAATCCGAGTATCTATATGAGGTTTTCACACATCTTATATTCATAATATAGGTAATTTACACTTTTTGAGAGACTGTCTGTGTTCTGTTGCGCAGAAAACTCCGGCTTGATGAACGTTACAATTTAAAATAGATGCCCATTTCAAAATCTTGATAATTTTGGAGAAAAAATGGACAAAAAATCTCCAAACTTTGTCTTTAATAGTATTAATATCAGTTCACAAAGAGCGAACGAGATCTACCAGGACAGTGCCAAATGGCAGAACATGGTTTCTTCCTATCCCTCTGAGATTTTCGTGTGAGCCCATAAAGGGGGACAGGCTTAGAATTCCTAGCTGCTGCTAAATACGCCACAAAAGCATTTTACTAGCAAATATTCCTTCCCTACCCACTTTTTCTGGTGGCTGAATTGTCGAATCAATGTTGGAGAAGCGAAGGTCACCAGCGGATTCAGCTGGGGCCGCCTGCGCGGAATTTCCGTGACTCCACTGCATGCAATCAAATTGCTTGAACGCAAATTGGTTGCGGGAATTGGAACAACAAAAAAAGATTGGAATTCATAATCGCAGGCCTCTATCCAGAATGGGTAGGTAGAAAATAGGGTTTGACACCTGTTACGAGCATGGGAAACTTCTTTTGCAGAAACAAAAAGATCTTCTAAATAAACAAAAAGTACAACTAAAAGCTCATAAGGCGCTTAAGGGCGCTAACTAGCGCCAATTTAACCAATGGAAAAATCATAACTTTATAGTATACATTTTTTCAAAAAGTAAACATGAGAATTTGTGGTACATATCACTATTTTTAGGTATGCTCTAAAAATAGTTTACCTAAATAATATGGTATAGTATATTATACTATTTTTATTTTTAATGCACTAACCCGTGCTAAGGACAAATTTAAAAAACCTATTTAGAGGCTAAAAATTTCACCCATGCCGGAATTCGAACCTGCGACCTTTGGCTATCCGTGCCAGCGCTCTTCCAATTGAGCTAATGGGTGACTCACCGGCATCAGTGAAATTTCGAACCTCTTTACGTAATACAGAGAATAGTTATTTCGGATAAACAAATCCATAGAGTTGTTAGTTGTTGTTGTTTGTAGTTTTTAGGTATTTTCTAAAAATTAATAACCTAAATAATAAAGTATAATATATTTTAAACTTTCGCGACTTGTACACATAGTTAGAATATTTTAGTAGTGTAGTGTGTCGCAACTCTAATTGTGCTTTGTGATGGCTGATTGAGGGTAGTCTAAAACCTCATCAACCGAAGATACGAACGGGTGCCAGCCATCAGTCTTCTCGTGACCACGATGACTGTAACGTCGTCGAAACGTCGAGGTAAAATAGCAATTAATTACTACGCGATAAGGCCCCGAAAATATTCTAAATATAGTATACATATAGATAATAGTTAATAGTTATCACAGTTGTTAGTATTTCTCAACTTCACTTTTAGATAAAACCTTATACTAAAACAAGTTATGATTTTTATTCCTTAAATGGTGCTTGTTAGCGCCCCTAAGCGCCTTCACAAAAACTCGTACGTTTCCATCGCAAACCCATCTCGCATGCTTTTTGTGCAAGTTATCAGCCGGGCACTGTAC
The DNA here is from genome assembly GCA_934045075.1 of Yponomeuta sedellus. Classification (NCBI taxonomy): domain Eukaryota; kingdom Metazoa; phylum Arthropoda; class Insecta; order Lepidoptera; family Yponomeutidae; genus Yponomeuta; species Yponomeuta sedellus. The sequence goes on from OW203743.1 coordinate 750,043, forward strand.
AACACGGTCGTTAATTCTCGCATTATGCTAAGAGCTGCAGCACAGGAGGCCCCGGGCGTGTTACTGCCGTATTATACAGGGTTCACTGCAGGGAATCGCATAGTAATGGTTGTGCGCGACACAGTTTTCCTCGTACGGATTTCCTTTTCAGGATTTTTTTGGGATTTTATCCTGATCGAGTAGGTTCATTCGTGGGTAGAATCTTTCGTACTAGGGATGTAATTTTATATTTGGTTCGGAACGTAAATAAACTAAATTTAAATGGAAGTAGTAAGCTTGCATACGGTCGTAGGGTTGGCATATTTGGCAAAAAAAAAACAATTCATAAAAATAGTCATTAAATTACGTAGAATTATTCCCATCCCTAAAACAGACAGGATAATTCGTTATTATATTAAGCGCTTGTGGCCTAGTCAAAACGAGTGATTGCAACCACTCACTTGAGTTAAGCTACAACAGGCCCGGGTCCCGTGCACGATGGGTGACCGTCCCGTGACTACCGCTAGTGGTATTTTTCCGAGCGCTTCCGTGCTTCGCAAGACACGCAAGCCATTGGTGCCGGCTGTCATGTAATGGCAGTCGTTAATCCATGTCAAAGGCCTTTTGGGCGGCTTGATAACTTCTGACAGTAAGGCCCACCACTGTCTTACAATCCTCCACCAACCCGCACTTGGCCCCCGTGGTAGAGTTTGGCCTAACCTTCCTGCGACGCAGGAAGAAACCCGCTACAGCAACGCACCTAATATGAAACCAACTAATTTTATTGTACATCGAAAAACAATTTTATTGAACTAGTGACACATTCCAGTATTAGCAGTTCAATCAAAGAAAATCATCGAACTGCTAATACTGGCTAATACTAGTTCATTCAATTGAACTAGTGAGAGTAGAGGAAAATTTAAACTTTCGGGCGGCAAATTAAAGCAACACGCTTGTCGGGAATTTCCCAGTAACTTTTGAGTATTGCTAGCGTTTTGCGATAGCCATTAACATAAACGAGCTGAAATTAAATGGAGTGGAGGTATCTAGAGGGTTTTACGCTAGTCACAGTCACTTTGAATACACGTTTAAATTTCATTAAAATTCTGTCACAATACGCTGAAAGTTGGTTTTAACCGTCACTTTTTCTTGGGCTGCAAGGGACAGTTTCTGAATTGAGAATTTTGCTAAGGAAAAGATTAACTGTAGATAAGCTGTGCCTTTGAATTTCTCAGAAAAAAAGCGTGACAGGACATTTCTTAATCATTTGACATCGTCGTCGTCCTCTATACTAGTCCACTGCTGGACATAGCCCTCCCCTAAAGAGCGCCACGTTGTGCTATCATAGGGGGTAATGCTCATAATTCCCACGCTGGGCATGCGGGTTGGGGATCGCAGTTCGGTGGAATTGTACTGCAGGGGGCGCTGTTGCCCACTCCCCGGTTTGTGTCCCTTAGTCGCCTTTTACGACACACGCGGGAAGAATGAGGTTGGTGCTATTCTCTAGGCCGACACCACACAGCAATTGACATCATAAGTAATTAAGTATTTTGTTAGTGAAATTCTCAGTTCAGAAACCTGCCCTTAGTAAGTAAGTAAGTAAGTAAGTAAGTAAGTAAGTAAGTAAGTAAGTAAGTAAGTAAGTAAGTAAGTAAGTAAGTAAGTAAGTAAGTAAGTAAGTAAGTAAGTAAGTAAGTAAGTAAGTAAGTAAGTAAGTAAGTAAGTAAGTAAGTAAGTAAGTAAGTAAGTAAGTAAGTAAGTAAGTAAGTAAGTAAGTAAGTAAGTAAGTAAGTAAGTAAGTAAGTAAGTAAGTAAGTAAGTAAGTAAGTAAGTAAGTAAGTAAGTAAGTAAGTAAGTAAGTAAGTAAGTAAGTAAGTAAGTAAGTAAGTAAGTAAGTAAGTAAGTAAGTAAGTAAGTAAGTAAGTAAGTAAGTAAGTAAGTAAGTAAGTAAGTAAGTAAGTAAGTAAGTAAGTAAGTAAGTAAGTAAGTAAGTAAGTAAGTAAGTAAGTAAGTAAGTAAGTAAGTAAGTAAGTAAGTAAGTAAGTAAGTAAGTAAGTAAGTAAGTAAGTAAGTAAGTAAGTAAGTAAGTAAGTAAGTAAGTAAGTAAGTAAGTAAGTAAGTAAGTAAGTAAGTAAGTAAGTAAGTAAGTAAGTAAGTAAGTAAGTAAGTAAGTAAGTAAGTAAGTAAGTAAGTAAGTAAGTAAGTAAGTAAGTAAGTAAGTAAGTAAGTAAGTAAGTAAGTAAGTAAGTAAGTAAGTAAGTAAGTAAGTAAGTAAGTAAGTAAGTAAGTAAGTAAGTAAGTAAGTAAGTAAGTAAGTAAGTAAGTAAGTAAGTAAGTAAGTAAGTAAGTAAGTAAGTAAGTAAGTAAGTAAGTAAGTAAGTAAGTAAGTAAGTAAGTAAGTAAGTAAGTAAGTAAGTAAGTAAGTAAGTAAGTAAGTAAGTAAGTAAGTAAGTAAGTAAGTAAGTAAGTAAGTAAGTAAGTAAGTAAGTAAGTAAGTAAGTAAGTAAGTAAGTAAGTAAGTAAGTAAGTAAGTAAGTAAGTAAGTAAGTAAGTAAGTAAGTAAGTAAGTAAGTAAGTAAGTAAGTAAGTAAGTAAGTAAGTAAGTAAGTAAGTAAGTAAGTAAGTAAGTAAGTAAGTAAGTAAGTAAGTAAGTAAGTAAGTAAGTAAGTAAGTAAGTAAGTAAGTAAGTAAGTAAGTAAGTAAGTAAGTAAGTAAGTAAGTAAGTAAGTAAGTAAGTAAGTAAGTAAGTAAGTAAGTAAGTAAGTAAGTAAGTAAGTAAGTAAGTAAGTAAGTAAGTAAGTAAGTAAGTAAGTAAGTAAGTAAGTAAGTAAGTAAGTAAGTAAGTAAGTAAGTAAGTAAGTAAGTAAGTAAGTAAGTAAGTAAGTAAGTAAGTAAGTAAGTAAGTAAGTAAGTAAGTAAGTAAGTAAGTAAGTAAGTAAGTAAGTAAGTAAGTAAGTAAGTAAGTAAGTAAGTAAGTAAGTAAGTAAGTAAGTAAGTAAGTAAGTAAGTAAGTAAGTAAGTAAGTAAGTAAGTAAGTAAGTAAGTAAGTAAGTAAGTAAGTAAGTAAGTAAGTAAGTAAGTAAGTAAGTAAGTAAGTAAGTAAGTAAGTAAGTAAGTAAGTAAGTAAGTAAGTAAGTAAGTAAGTAAGTAAGTAAGTAAGTAAGTAAGTAAGTAAGTAAGTAAGTAAGTAAGTAAGTAAGTAAGTAAGTAAGTAAGTAAGTAAGTAAGTAAGTAAGTAAGTAAGTAAGTAAGTAAGTAAGTAAGTAAGTAAGTAAGTAAGTAAGTAAGTAAGTAAGTAAGTAAGTAAGTAAGTAAGTAAGTAAGTAAGTAAGTAAGTAAGTAAGTAAGTAAGTAAGTAAGTAAGTAAGTAAGTAAGTAAGTAAGTAAGTAAGTAAGTAAGTAAGTAAGTAAGTAAGTAAGTAAGTAAGTAAGTAAGTAAGTAAGTAAGTAAGTAAGTAAGTAAGTAAGTAAGTAAGTAAGTAAGTAAGTAAGTAAGTAAGTAAGTAAGTAAGTAAGTAAGTAAGTAAGTAAGTAAGTAAGTAAGTAAGTAAGTAAGTAAGTAAGTAAGTAAGTAAGTAAGTAAGTAAGTAAGTAAGTAAGTAAGTAAGTAAGTAAGTAAGTAAGTAAGTAAGTAAGTAAGTAAGTAAGTAAGTAAGTAAGTAAGTAAGTAAGTAAGTAAGTAAGTAAGTAAGTAAGTAAGTAAGTAAGTAAGTAAGTAAGTAAGTAAGTAAGTAAGTAAGTAAGTAAGTAAGTAAGTAAGTAAGTAAGTAAGTAAGTAAGTAAGTAAGTAAGTAAGTAAGTAAGTAATTTATTTCCTTCTCACAGAGGTGTCACACAAAATATAATACAATTTGAACAATCAGGACTTATTCCTATGTGAGAGGCTGGAGTCCATACTAGGAAAGATACTGTGTGACAGATCTCCAGGCCCTCACTAAACTTACAGTGCATTGTTTCGCAACTGTATTTTTTTTTTTTTTTTTTTCTTTAGTTGAGCTGGACAGGAAATTATAACTATAATTTGGGAAATTACAAAATAGCAATGTAGTAAAATAAGATGCATGCGTACTGTATGTATGTGTGTGTTTGTGTTTGCTTGTGTGTGTGTGTGTGTGTGTGAGGGTGTGTGTGTGTGTGTGTGTGTGTGTAGAAGCACCGTGTAATATATATTTTTTTTATTATTGTCATTATTATATTTTTTTTTTGTGATTCAGTTAACATATTATTTTTAGGAGATCTTCAGTAGAATCATAATTAAGTGTTGGCAGCCAGTCTGTTACTTTTTTCTTGCAACTGCATTTAGTAAGTGAGTATATTGATAAAACAGAATTTGCTTTGTTATACAAGTAGCTACCCAAAAAGCAGAAAAATCTGTCAGAAAATTTGGTTTTTAGGGATACCGTTGTACAGACTGCATGTTTTCTTCGTTTACTTTCAAGCTGGGGATCGTAGTTGAGTTGGGAGTGTCTGTACAAAATTGTATGGAGAATAAATAGCTGTCTAACAGATAGAACCGAGCATTGCTTATATAATTTCACCGTTGGATACAGACGTGGGAGAAAAATACTAATCTTCAAAACCGCTCTCAACGCTCTCTCCAACGGTAGTAAAGTAGTTTTGGAAGCTCCGCCCCATGTAGTGATGCAATAGGTTAGCTGTGACTGACAGAGTGCTAAATATACCATTTTGATAATATTGCGATCAGCAACATGGCGCAAGTTCTTAAAGATAAAAATCAGTTTACGTATCCTCTTGGTCAATAAATCTATGTGGGGCTTAAAACTTAGTGTGTTGTCTATTACGATACCTAAGTATTTTATTTGATTTGTTTTCGAGACGGGAGTGCATGCGCAAGCATAAGCAACGTGTGGGTAGGGACAGGTGTGTGCGATGATAGTTGATTTGTCAAGTTCAGGATTTTGGCGGTTTGTTTTAGTAAATGTCATAAATTTTGTCTTATCTACATTAAGAGTCAACTTGTTTCGTCTTAACCAGTCGCACACCTTGTTAAAGGAATCTTGCGCTTTTGCAAATACCTCGCTCCACCTCTCGCCCTTAAAAAGTAAAGCCGTATCGTCTGCAAAGGCAATGATTTTCCCATCTCCCACGTCAAGTTCGCAGAGGTCATTCAAATATGTCAAGAAGAGTGTTGGTCCTAAAATACTGCCCTGCGGCACTCCATGGGAAACGGGTAAATCTTCACCATTATAATTTGCTATTTTAACCCTCTGAAATCGATCTGAAAGATAATCCGCAAATAGTTTGTGTTGAGTATGTCTGATTCCAAGTCTTTCTAGTTTTGACAGCAAGAGTGGGACAGAGACCGTGTCAAATGCCTTTGCAAGATCCAGGAAAATAGCGATTACTTTTTGTTTAGCATCAAGGTTAATTACAATATAATTTGTTAATTCATGAACAGCTTGATTAGTAGATCGATTGGCACGAAAACCATATTGAGAATGCGACAACAAGTTATTTCCTTCTAGGTATTTTGTCAGTCGAGTGTTCATGACTTTTTCGAGTATTTTAGAGATAGTTGGCAGAATAGAAATTGGTCTATAGTTGTTGACACAGTCTCTGTCACCACTCTTGTGTATTGGATGGACTTTGGCCAATTTCAGCTCGTATGCAATTGGAGGACCGAGGATTTTACTGTATCGCTTAAGGAAAAGACCTGAAATATTATCTCTACCAACAGCACAGTCTGATTTTAGGTTAAGTATAAGAGTTTCTATTTCCTTTTGATCTGTATTAAGTAGCACGAAAGAGTGGGGATATGAGTTATTTTGATTAGTTGTTGCTGATATTCCGGATGGTAAGCTAATATTTTCTGCAAGATTTTTACCTATATTTATAAAAAATTAGTTAACTTTGTTTATGGAATCCAGGGGATCACTATTTTTTATTAATTCAACTGCTTTATTAGGTTTTTTATTTAGATTCGTAGCTTTGGTAATGGCAGACCATAGTTTTTTATTACTCACTTTGGCTGCATTAGATATTTCTGTTTTATTATATTCTCTTTTTAGTTTCCTAAGCAATTGGTTACAGAAATTTCTGTATCTCTTGTAAGTGGTTGCAAGTAAAATATTGTTAGGTTGTCTTTTGGTTTTCTGATGTAGTTTGTCTCTGTTTCTTAAACACCTTAACATACCTGGAGTTAGCCAAGGTTTATAGATTTTTTTACGATTTGATGTTTTAATTACAGTAGTGTTACAAAAAAGTGTGTCATTTATTGACTTCAATAAGAGCGATGTAGCCACGTTGGCATCTGACTGACAGTAAATAGGGCTTAAATCCAATTTATCAAGGTCTTTATCAAGTTCTTCGTAGTTAATACGATTTTTTATTGTTTTAGTTTGTGTATAACGTTGGGGGTTGCTTTCAAATAGCAGAATGATGGCACCATGATCGGTAACAGAAGTTTCTGCTACATAGCAAATTGCATTAAGTTTTGTCTTTAAGATTATGTGGTCGAGGCACGACTTTTCACGCGTTGGAAATGTAAATGCAGGGAGCATACTATGCATAGCTAGCGTATCAAGATAGGCTGATGATTCATTACTGCTAATAGCTATATTAATGTTTATATCGCCTATTAAAAATATGTTTTTGAAGTTGGATTGCTTCAGTAGGTACTGACTTAGGGATTCAATAAAGTTTACAGGGTTTGTGTTACTAGGAGGCCGATAAATTGAGATAATTAACGTGTTGTGATCGACTGTAATTGAAAGGCTATTGCAATCGGATATTTTTGGCTCATCAATTTGTATATTTAAAGATTTTTTAAAGTATACTAATACTCCCTCGTTTTGTGTGAAATTATTATTAGTTTTAAAGTAGTCATAACCTTCAACGTAAGGTATAGTATGCGTTTTTGGTAGCCAACATTCTGTTAGAATTAAAAAATCCCATTCTGTTTTTGACCTATGAACGTAAAACATTTCAACAGTAATAATTGATGAATTGTCAGAGAATGAAAATTTAGTCTTCGAATTTTGTTCTTTGTGTAAAATATAATTATACTAAAATATTCCTGATATATTTGACTGAGCACTGTGCGAGCCCTTAACGCTGGTTTTCAGGCATTGATTAGATTAGAACTCTTTATGGTACACACCAGAAAACAAAATACATAAAGGCTTACACATCTAAGCTATTGCCGTATACAATTGGCGGTCTTATCGCTAAAAGCGATCTCTTTCAGACAACCTTGGGATAGATAGAACTGAAAGATAAAGAGAGTAGGTAGGTAGGTGTACATGAAGTATATAGGAAGAATATGTACATAAACTGACTTACAACTAATATTCATATATATTTAATAAAATACATAAACTAGGCCATATATATATAAAATAAATATTATTAATGTATATATTATACAAACATACATAATTATATAGTTATAATATACAAATACATACATTTTACATGTAATCAAATTGCCTACGTTCACAATATAACTAAATACTACATTCACACTCCCCTAGGCAAGTTCACTACAGTTAAAAAAACATAACAAAACCTAGTTACATATTAAACGGGTCAATTCGCGATATTTTTTTAGCTAAAACGTAATTACCTTATTTCCGAACGTTTCGGCAGCGTTACAGTTGCTGTGGTCTCGGGAAGACTGAAGTGGCGAGTACAGTCAATTATTGTGGGTAGTCACTATTAATTTTTCGCAGCTGGCCGACACACAACACTCACTACGTCATTAGACCCGTTTAATATATAACTATGTATAAGTATCGCGAATCTTTGTGAAAACAAATCCATGTCGGTTTACATGTACGAGCATGCGATGCAAATGGTCGAAATCAGCGTGATAAGACCCGGCTATGTCTGAGTTCCAGACACACAGCACTTTTAAGTAAAAGTGTATTTTGCATGGCGCCGAAAATATTTAATTAACTCCCACCGTCAATTAAAAATCTTAATTTTTAAGAAGAAATTTAAGGATCTGCTAATATTGTAGACTTTTAGTCCGGATTTACTTACGGGTGTTGTTATATCGGAAAAGTCCGACCAGGTTTCGCTCCGATTCGCAGAGACAAGCAACCGACGACGCGAGCTCCGTCTCTGCTCACCATGATTAAGCTCTGCGAATCGGAGCGAAACCTGGTCGGACTTTTCCGATATAACAACACCCGTAAGTAAATCCGGACTAAAAGTCTACAATGTGTTGTGCTTACGAAAGTTTTAGTTCAAAAAGATCTGCTGATAGAAAAATGTTACTACACAGTGAACGATTTTTTGGCTGACAAACTTTAATTTTTATTGTTTAATCTTTATTACTTGACATTACATTAATTATTGACATTACACATTTGACATTATATATTTGGACATAACAGAAATTAGATTTAAGATTAATTTAAGACTAGCATAAATTTTGGAATCTTGATACTCAGAATGTGATGAAAATACTTAAAACTGTTTTTTGTGACCGCTCCACTATGTAGTAATAAGCTTATCTTAAATGTGTACGCCGAAATGGCAAAACACGAAGGAACTAGTTTTTTTTCCGAACACGAAGGAACTAGGACTTTTAACTTTTTTTTTTTTCTCTCATTAACTAAGTGAACTGTAAGTTCTTTATGAGAAATAAATGTCTTTGAACCTAACTCATTACTATGTAACATCTGCATGTTGCAAATACTCGTGTTTACGCAAATAAACTTATTTGATTTGATTTTGAATCATTACGAAATGCTTTAACAAACGCCCATATCCCAGAGGGGTAGGCAGAGACTAAAGACTGCCACTTGCTATGATCCTGATAGATCATCGCTACATGCTTCACGCCAGTTTTGGGTACTTGTTATCCAGCTTTTTGCTAATTAATAGGTACCTTCTCTATTAGGTCAAAGTACAATCACTTGAGACGCCTCTTACCGGCCCTACCGCTCATATCTTATTATTTTGTTAAAAAAAAAGTTTAATCTACCTCCCAAGCGTCGCAGATTTTTCCGCTATCAATTCAAATGTGGCGGGTATCCGCGGCTATAAACCAGAAGTTTCGCTATAAAACTTATTTAAAATGACTCCTCGCGAATCAACTTTGTAAATTTATCGTGCGATTTCCGTGCGATGCCTGCTCGAGATTCAGTTCACGTGACCGTGATGTAGTATATGTTCCGGTTAATCCATCTAGTATCCGATCCTAAAGCGTATTAAAATGAACGGTTATTTATGCTTATATCTGTATGTTTATACAGCCTAAAGAAGCCCACTGTTGGGCATAGGCCTTTTCACCATCACCCCTTTTTATGTTGTTACTTGTTATTAACCCTTGTATGTCCCCACTGCTCGGGCACGGGTCTCTTCCTGCATCGCAGGAAAGTTGGGCCATACTCCACCACGGGGGACAAGTCCGAATTAGTGACCTTCTACGTCATTTATTGCTTTCTTCATTATTCTTATTCACTTTCTATTTTACTTTAAATAAGAACGTTTAAATTTTAAGTTATTTAGTTATAGTAAACGGGTCGATTATTTATTGGGTAAAATGTAATTATGTCATACATGAGCATCGTGAATCATTAAGATTATATTTTAATTTATACTATTATTTTGATAGAAAACTATTTTGGTTTTTGGTCCCAGGCCCATCCACAAAACTACGATTAACATCATTGATCCAACACATTAGCATTTTTTTTTATTTCTGTAGCCTATAAACGTCCTACTGAAAACACAGGCCTTCTGATTGAGGCTAGGCCTCGGTATCATGCGTGCCCAACAACGGTATTTCAATTTCAAGCGCTAAGGTATTTAGACACTACAGATATTTGCAAAAAATATTTCTAATATAAAGTTAATGCTTTTTTCCATGGGCAGCGCTAGTGTAACTGCATGGAGCCCCTTAAGACTTTTTTTCTAAACGCTGAATAAATCATGTCGGTGGCACTCAAGCGGTTTACGAGGCACATCTCTCAGGGCACAATTCCGTTGCGAAATTAGTTTTTTTTGCGTTACATTTTACGGCTGAGCAAGAAAGTTTTATTTCGTCGATAAATCATAATTTGGAGCTGAAGCCGCGCGAGGCCGCTCCTTGATATTTTTGGTTTCTTGGCGGCGAGAAATGTGGTGTTCTCTTGTTGGTGCGACCGCATGAACTACCAAATTAATAATCACACTTTCGATATCAACCCTTGCTATCGATATGACGACCTCTGTAGCGTAGCGGTAGCGCGTCTCCCTACAATGCAAGAGGTCCCAGGTTCGAATCCCGGCTGGAAACAAAAAAAAAGTCCAGGTCTTGGATGTTTACATGTTTGTGATGTCGTTGTTTCTGGTTCCCACGACACAGGGTATCCTAGTGGGGGGCCAGAAGCAATGTATGTGCCAGTATGTAAAAAGGTTATGTTATATCAATTAACCATCGATACCAAATGGGGGGTGGGCAGCAGCGCCCCCTGCAGTACAATTCCACCGAACTGCGATCCCCAACACGCATGCCTAGCGTGGCGCTCTCTAGGGGAGGGCTATGTCCAGCAGTGGACTAGTATAGCCTGACGACGACGATGTCAAATGATTAAAAAAATGTCCTGTCACGCTTTTTTTCTGAGAAATTCAAAGAGACAGCACTACAGCTAATCTAATTTAAACGTGTGAACACGTTTATCAGCCAAAACACGAATAAACGCGAGTGCGAGTTGTACTGTGACAGCGTTTTGCCAGATCGAGCGGTTAACTTACTCATACTCACTATTAACGCGGTAGTAAACTTATTCGATTGGATCTGTAAAACTCGCACTAAGCACTCTGAGCGAGATTTGACAGACGTGTTCCTGTTATTGTATGTACCCAGTAGCGCCATCTATGGAGTGCTTTGTGAATTTCTGTTGAAAACGGCTTACGTTTCAGAACGAAAGAGGCCTAAGTCAAAAAATAGTTTAAACACTCAAAAAATTTAGTACCTAACAATCATAGAGAGACATAAAAAGGTATGCTTTATCCGATGAATACTAAAACAAAGGCACTTATTGTAAAAAAAGAGCATAGCGAATCTTCCGTCCACGGCATACCTTTTTATGACTCTATCATTGTAACTCAATTTCACTATTTTTTGACTTAGGCCTCTTTCGTTCTGAGGGTGCGTTATGTTCTTTGATGTCATTAGTAGACAAGTTGTAAAAAGAATCCGACAAGGTTTCCATGCATGTATTATTATTAGACCGGCGGCAGCTCAGTAGATAGAACAATGGACTCGGAAGGGGCATTTACCAATAAATTCGTTTTCCATGTTAACTTCATGTTTGCTACCAGAAATTAATGTAATGTTGAGACCTCCTTGGTTGTGTTAAATCTTACTTGCATACTGAGTTTGAGTTGAGTGAGCCGAATGTGATACTGATTAAAATAAATAAACAAGTAATTGCTTGCTCTGTGTCATGTCGATATAATGTTTTCGTATATGTAGAGCATATGTATATTTACAAGAATTCTCCTTGATATTTGCCAACTAAGCAAAAAAACTTACAGATAAATTATTGTTCCGTATCCTGTGTTCATCTCTAATGTTGTTGTTATCTGAAACTCGAAATAATGATTTATGTGTTTTAGTATAAGTGTAAGGCGTCCGCTGAAAATGAGCGCCGTGGCCCAACCATGGCATAAAGCTGAGCGAAGACCTCTTTGGTACTTACGAGTATACGTGTTAAGTTTTAAGTGAAGTTGGTCTTACTGTAATTTTATGTGCCAAATAAAGATAATTCTATTCTATTCTTTAAATTAATTTACCAACGTAACACTAAAATAACACTAACAAATTTCGATGAAATTTCATAATATTTGAAATAAATGATTTTAATTGAATCGTTGAATCGTTAATGAATTGAATCTAAATACTTTGTGAATTTGTGTTGAAAACGGCTTAAGTTTTTGTTCTTTGTTGTCATTAGTAAACAAGTTGACCATCCCAATAACACTAATAAGAAAATTACTGTTGGTTTGAGTAATTATTCTAATTTAAATGTGTACTGTAATTAATGTAACTGTCCTGTTTTTACCATTACTTGCCTTTTTATTAGGTTTTTAAATTTGTTCCTTAGCACGGGTTAGTGCATTAAAAATAAAAAAATAGTATAATCATGTGGGTACAGTGATATCGTTCCGATGTTAAACCTAACTGCAAAGTAGGTGGTCGGGGCTGTAAGTAATGCAATTTGCTTAAGCCAGATGTCGCTGCCTGTACGTAATACAGAGAATGGTGTAAAGAGGTTCGAAATTTCACTGATGCCGTGAGTCGCCCATTGGCTCAATTGGTAGAGCGCTGGCTAGGATAGGCAGAGATTGCGGGTTCGAATCCCGGCATAGGTGAAATTTTAAGCCTCTAAATAGGTTTTTAAATTTGTCTGTTTTTGCTTAAATATTTTTGTCGTCGTTATGGTATAAAGTTTATAACGCAACTCTTGAAAAAAAAACGGATTAACTTCTAGATTATGAATCATTCGCAAGTAAATGATTTTAACACTTGAGTAACTCGGGCACTTGTGGCGTCCGAGTGGTCAAAAAAGCTTTTTGTTTTTAAAGAAAATTCCGTCTACCTTCATACCAAAGGTAAATAAAGATAAGTTATGTTTGTAATCTTCCCTTTATAATGTAATTTTTTACGTTACTTCGGAGAAGTTTTCAATTAACGAAGTGGACTTCAAGGAAAACATCGCTAAGATTTGAGCTCACTGACTGATTTATATCCATAAAAACTGCAGGCCTCGTGTAGAAAAGTTGATAGATAGAGAGATAGATAGATAGAGAGAGATAGAGAACACTTTATTATACATAAAAAAGGAAATTACACCGATATAACATCATAAGTATTTTTGAACTAAAACTTTCGTAAGCACAACACATTGTAGATATAACAACACCCGTAAGTAAATCCGGACTAAAAGTCTACAATCATAAGTATTGTATCAACCGGCAACAAAATATTTAATTAGTTGTAGAAATTTATTATAATTTATGATGTATGTTAGATAGATAACATTTCAATGGATTACTGACTCTTGTGATAAGTACTGATCATTGCCATTACTATTATTATTGCATGATTGCATGAATATTCATACGCTCTAAAGCGCAAAACATGGAACAAAAAACGAATGTCTTAAGACCTTTTTAATATTACCTATGTTCATAAATAAGTCATTCTTATGCTTAACCGGACCCAAGATCAGGCTAAAGATAATCCTATTAGGATTCGTCCTGTGGGTTCGAATCTGGAATGTTATTAGAAAATATTTTATTCTTAACTCGATACGGAATCACTTCCTTGAATTGCTGTTGAAAGAATCCGACAAGATTTCATGGTTTTTCAGGCATATATTATTATTAGATCGGCGGCAGCTAAGTGGATAGAACAATGGACTCGGAAGCGACCCAGGTTCGATTCTCAGAGCGGACCTTTAACAATGACTTTGTTTTACATGTTTGCTACCAGAAATTAATTTACCAACGTAACACTAAAATAACACTAACAAATTTACATGAATTTTCATATTTGAAATAAATGAATGTAATTTTATCGTTATCAACCCTGGTATGTCACCACTGCTGGGGCTCGGGTCTCTTCCTGCATCGCAGGAAGGTTAGGCCATACTCCACCATGGGGGCCAAGTCCGGGTTGATGGAGGATTGTAGGACAGTGGCGGGCCTTCCAGTCAAAAGTTGTCAAGCCGCCCATAAGGCCTCTGACATGGTTTAACGACTGCCATTACATGACAACCGGCACCAACGGCTTAACGTGCCTTGTGAAGCACGGAAGCGCTAGGAAAAGTGCCACTAGCGGTAGTCACAGAACGGTCACCCATCCCGCACCTGACCGCGCCTGTTGTTGCTTAACTCGAGTAATTGATTCCAATCACTCGCTTCGAGTACGCCACGAGCGCTTCGTTGGATGAATTTCGCTTAATTGAATAGTTTCCATCTAAATAAGACTACTAACAACTTTATATGATTTAAAAACCTATTTAGAGGCTAAAAATTTCACCCATGCCGGGATTCGAACCCGCAATTGGTAGAGCGCTGGTACGGATAGCCAGAGGTTGCGGGTTCGGATCCCGGCATGGGTGATTTTTTTAGCCTCTAAATAGGTTTTTAAATTTGTTCCTTAGCACGGGTTAGTGCATTAAAAATAAAAATAGTGTAATCATGTGGGTACAGTGATATCGTTCCGATGTTAAACCTAGCTGCAAAGTAGGTAGTCGGGGCTGTAAGTAATGCAATTTGCTCAAGTCAGATGTCGCTGCCTGTACGTAATACAGAGAATATTGTAAAGAGGTTCGAAATTTCACTGATGCCGTGAGTCGCCCATTGGCTCAATTGGTAGAGCGCTAGGACGGATAGCCAGAGGTTGCGGGTTCGAATCCCGGCATGGGTGAAATTTTTAGCCTCTAAATAGGTTTTTAAATTTGTTCCTTAGCACGGGTTAGTGCATTAAAAATAAAAATAGTGTAACTTTATATGAATTATCGTATTTGAAATAAATTAATTGAAGCGCCCGTGGCCTAGGCGAACCGAGTGATTGGAATCAATCACTTGGTTAAGCAACAACAGACACGGTCAGCTACAGGATGGGTGAGCGTCCCGTGACTACCACTAGTGGCATTTTTCCGATCGCTTCCGAGCTTCGCAAGGCACGTTAAGCCGTTGGTGCCGGCTGTCATATAATGGCAGTCGTTAAGCCATTTCAGAGGCCTTATGGACGGCTTGATAACTTCTGACAGTAAGGCCCGCCACTGTCTTACAATCCTCCACCAACCCGGACTTGGCCCCCGTGGTGAAGAGACCAGTGCCCCAGCAGGGTGGACATACAAGGGTTGATAACGAATTGAATTGAAGAGTACCCTTTTCACTTGTGATTACCTTTCCCTGTCTCCCAAGATCTTCCTACGGTTACCACGAAATTGAAAACCATCGGTGTGCCCTTCCGAACAGAAAGAGAATTATTTAAAAAGGTGCTATTTTCTAATACAATAGTACTCAGTGGAGCGCGTAATGGCTTCAATCGGCGAGTCGATTCTGGCAAATTACCGGCACAAGGGCGCTGCCATTTCTGGCTCAATCGTAATAATAATGTGTCGTAACATTTTAGCGTGAAATGGGACACCTAGCATTGAGCTCAATTGGAAGAGCGCTGGTACGGATAGCCAGAGGTTGCGGGTTCGAATCCCGGCATGGCTGAAATTTTTTGCCTCTAAATAGGTTTAAACACCTATAAATAGGTTTTTAAATTTGTCCTTAGCACGGGTTAGTGCATTAAAAATAAAAATAGTATGATCGAATTTCCAAAAATAAAAAAATATGGGTCGTCTTATTTTATCTGGTTTCCTTTAAGACAATAAAATACATAGGTATTCTGGAAAAAAAATATTGTTGTCAAAAGTTCAGCCTCGTTTCCGAATGGTTTCCCGTCACTGGGATCGGTAACTCGTTCTCTGATTTCAGTCAGTTACGAAAGTGACCTATTGGATAAGAATGGATATTTTAAAGGCACCCGTTAGTTTTAGTTTTTTAAGTGGAACTAGTCACATGGGAACAATTGACAACATTTCAATTTCTTAGCATACGTATTTTATTTGTCTTAAAGGAAACTAGATACAAAATAAAACGACCCATATCTTTTAATTTTCGGATATTCGATGATTTTCATTCATAGTTTTCTGTTTGAATTGCGTCTTATTCTAAAAGGACGTAACCGCCAAATGACGTCACACACACGGCTTACCAATGATTATACTAACACTCTTTCCGACTTTTAGAATTCTATTTTTAAAAACCGTTGTTGATTGACGTTTATAAATGACATTTCTCTTCTCAACTATTTTCTGACATGACATTTGAATGAAATTGAAAATGACATCCGTCCTAACATTTTTCAACGGTACCTCCTCATTCCACCGTATGTGTGGACGTCATCACACAATTTTATGTTTTTATTATTTTCTCTGAAATTAAGCAATTATAAATTTTCTAAAAATTTTTTTCGTAACCAAGATAGCAAAATTAAGAAAAGGTATTTTTAATTTTAGGCGTTGTAAAATACGAAGTGTTGTCAATTGGTCACTGTGTGTGATTGAAGTAAAAAAACTGAGTGCTTAGTGCGAGTTTTTTAACTACTCGATCGCGTTAACGTAAACTCATATTTCTATGGCATGGAGGAAGCGCCACCTAGCGACAAGCATGGAAATTAAAATTGCTGAGTGCGAGTTGTAATGGTTTACGTTGAGAAGTGAACACGTTTACCAGCCAAAACACGAATAAACGCGAGTGCGAGTTGTACTGTGACAGCGTTTTGCCAGTTCGAACGGTTAACTTTCTCATACTCACTACTCAATGCTCGATTAACGCGGTAGTAAAGTTATTCGATTGGATCTGTCAAACTCGCACTAAGCACTCTGGAGAGGGAGAGTGTGGGATTAATTACGACGTGAACTTACTGCAGATTGGAAGTTTCCCTCTTTGTAAAATCTAATCCGGACATCTTAAGACGTGTTTCACAGGTCAGCCAACGAATGCAAAGGAATGAAAGTAAAATTTGTATGCGTAAAGCCAATGCTGCACTCATGCAAAAGAGTATATTTTGCATGAAACCTGTTATTTATAATAAGTTACCCAGAGACTTACGAGAGTTGGACTTAGCCTCATTCAAACATAAATTAAATTTTTTATTGTATGAAAAATGCTACTACACTATAATTGAATTTTTGACCGAAAAATAATTTATTAATATTGTGAACCCTCCGTGACATAGCTAATTGACATTGTATTTAATTATTGTGACATTATATTAAAATTTATCTTGGACTTACTTAAATATTTCGATTTGATTGAATGAAATGTATTTGAAGTGACATTGTATGAAAATCTATTTCTATATTGCATGATTTTAATTATGTTTTAATTTTTAAATATTTGTACGCCTCAATGGCAAAATATGCTGGACTTTCTCAACAATGACAACAAATTTATACCTACTCATGTTATACAAATAAAATTCTTTATTCTTTATTCTTCTTCTTTATTCTTTATTGGCAATTATGATCCAGATCCTCAAAAGAGATGGTTAATCGATCCAATTTTACCAAAAAAAATTGATGAAGTAAATACTTACCTTTGGTTTTTATTCCTTTCAGACAAGCGGAACCGGAAGTGAGGAGCCAAGATGGCGGCATTCGTAGCTAAGCAGATGGTCGGGAACAAACTGAGCGCTGTCAAAGGTATGTTTCCGTTTCTAATATTATATTTCTTGTCGGCCCACCTACCGGTGTTGACAATTCGTTTGTAACAGAATAGAATATAACAGAACACAAAAAGTTTTCAGGTTAAGACTAAGATTTTAGTATCTGCAAAAAAATTACGACTGGTAAATCGTGGCTACATCGAACTGAGTGCTTGGAATCAATCACTCGGGTTATGCAACAACAGGCACGAACAGGTGGTGGATGGGTGACCGTCCCATAAATTAAAGTAAAGTAAAGTAGAAGTTTAATCCTCACCATAAAAAAACAACATACAAGCGGGGCTATTAAAAGCCTTGAGGGCTTTACAAAATCACCTAATGGTACAGTTATCAATTCAGCTAATTTGCCAACTAGGTCCTGTATTTTAGCAATTAGTTTTTATGTACTTAATGTACAAATCAGTTTCAGACATTATTAATTTAAGTATTGACTATCAGTGACTACCGCTAGTGGCAAAGCCGTTGGCGTCGGCTGTCATGTAATGGCAGTCGTTAAGCCATGGCAGAGGCCTCATGGGCGGCTTGATAACTTCTGACAGTAAGGCCCGCCACTCTTTTACAATCCTCCACTAACCCTGACTTGGCCCTCATGGTGGAGAGTGGCCTAACCTTCCTGCGAGGCAGGAAGAGATATGTGCCCCAGCAGTGGGGACGTATAAGGGTTGATATTGAATTATGAAGGAACACAGAATCGGACATAACGAGAAAATCACATTAATCAGGTAGCCAGGCCAAAATCGTGTTGGACTCTTGGCCTTCGGATTTCAAATATGTGAACCAGTGAAATTTCGAACCTCTTTACACTATTCTCTGTATTACCATTGAATTATTACGTACTACAGGCAGCGACATCTGGCTGAAGTAGATTGCATCACTTACAGCCCCGACTACCTACTTTGCAGTTAGGTTTTTACATCGGAATGATATCGCTGTACCCACATGATTATACTATTTTTATTTTTAATGCACTATCCCGTGCTAAGGACAATTTTAAAAACCTATTTAGAGGCTAAAAATTCTACCATTATTTAAGATGTTACCAAACTTATGGCTGCAATAAAGTATTGAGTATGTATCTACTCGTATATGACAAGATTTTGTACTTGCTGAAAGCCGCAATCTCACAGTCAATTCACTCAACAGCGCCTCAATAACGATTGCGGGACTGATACTTCCCTTGACTGAAACGCTTCTTGTTGCCTTTGAATGCTTTTGAATGTAGCCAGCAGTCGCATCGAATTCAGTCCCGGACTCTCGGGAAATCTGCGCCAAGCAAGGCTCTTTAAAGGCTACCGGAAAGCGGTGTTTATCATTGCAATATTAACGTTGACGAAACAAATATATATTGCGAATGTGAGTGGAAGGGTTGGTAAGGGTCGTCCCAGGCGGACATACATCGACCAGATAGGGGATGTGGTAAGTGGCAGTCCCTGGTCTCTGCCTATCCCTCTGGGATACAGGGGTGAGGTAATGTACTCGTATGTGTATATATGTATTAACGTTGAGTGCCAGTTTTAACATTTTTAAAAACCTATTTAGAGGCTAAAAATTTCACCCATGCCGGGATTCGAACCCGCAACCTCTGGCTATCCGTACCAGTACGGATACGGTATGGATAGCCAGAGGTTGCGGGTTCGAATCCCGGCATGGGTGAAATTTTTAGCCTCTAAATAGGTTTTTAAATTTGTTCCTTAGCACGGGTTAGTGCATTAAAAATAAAAATAGTGTAGTTTTAAGATTGTTTTAGATTTAGCGTCTCATGCGTTTACACATTACCTGGTATCAACCCTTGTATGTCCCCACTGCTGGGGCACGGTTCTCTTCTTGCATCGCAGGAAGGTTAGGCCATACTCCACCACGGGGGCCAAGTCCAGGTTGGCGGAGGATTGTAAGACAGTGGCAGGCCTTACTGTCAGAAGTTATCAAGCCGCCCATAAGGCCTCTGACATGACCTAACGACTGCCATTACATGATAGCCGGTACCACCGGCTTAACGTGCCTTGCGAAGCACGGAAGCGCTCGGGAAAATGCCACTAGCGGTAGTCACCGGACGGTCACCCATCCTGCTCCTGACCGCGCCTGTTGTTGCTTAACCAAGTGATTGATCGCAATCATTCAGTTCGACTACGCCACGAGCGCTTCAAATTACCTATCTCCTTATAATGTCGTTGAGATTGGCGGTCGCTGACCAGTGTTGTGCTCGTGAAAAGTTCCTGCTTTTTTCCTACTTTACTGAGAATATAGTAACCAATTTTAGTATATGCAGTTTCTACATTCTTCGCACTGAAATGTTCTGATTTCTAGTCAGTAATCCTAATGTACGTATTTCATTAAAAATCTAGTAAAAAGTTGTCACTGGCGTCATAAATCAATTAAATAGCAAGAAAACAACAAACTAAAGTAAATATTTTTATTTCTTATTTCTTTTATTTTTCTTTCTTTTATTTCGTTTATTTTTTCTACTATTCCTTAACTCATTACAACTATAATACAATAATAACAAGTCGCTTATAGAACGAAAGGTAAAGATGTTTGAAAGGTAATACAAATATTTTACTGGCTGAAAAATGTGAAATAATGTTCGAAAACCTACACCTAACTTACATTTTGAAAGGTACAAAATAATATAAAATATTAATACGTAAAGTCTAGCGATATAATTTATGAAAATATAACTCCTCTAAAGCTATTCCTCAAGTACAGTTTAAATAGTCCTGCATAATTGAAAAAAAAGAGCTAAACTGAATTTGAGATTAATTATAACCGGTGTACCGGATTAATGATAATTAAGGATCAATGATAATTAAGTGACTATTATTATTAATTTCTTAACACTAACATTATAATAAACAAAAACATGTCCTTTTAGGTAAAAAATTGTAAAAATCTACAATCATACAATTCACAATACATTCGCACTTGACAAAATGAATCTATTTACTCCGTAAGAATAATATAATCCCATAAAAACACAAATGCAATAAAACGAACCAACTTCTCGTCCTAAAACTTCTCATGATTTAAAGTATTTCTAGTAACGTTTTTACGATCAGAATGTGACAAAAAACCCTATGAAGGCGTGTTTTATTTAACTACCTTCATTTTATTTTTTACCTACCTATTTTCCTATAACAATTTAATTCAGTAGTGTTGTGCCATTTAAGGCATATAATGCGTGATACCATTATGACTTTAAAATTTGCGAATGGAAATTGGCAAGTTTTAAAGACTCATGAATTCCTTTTTTTTCTGTTTTTGCAGCGAAGTATTCTCTATCTAACTATAATGGAACTTTATCAAGGGCTGAATTTCAAAAGTAATTTAATCACATTAAAATTAATCCTGTTTAGACATGCAATTTGACATTATATATTTTGCGTCAAAAACTTGGCCCATTTTTTCGCAAACATGTTTTGTTGGAAAACTTCTGTCTGACATGTGACATATGACATATAGATGTATTTATGTATTACTCTTTATTTATGTATTATGGGCATTACCCCCAATGATGCCACAACCTCGCGCTGTGGCGCTCATTAGGGGAGGGCTGTGTCCAGCAGTGGACTAGTATAGCCTGACGACGATGTATTACTCGCTGAAATCCATAGAATACTCCCTATTTTGAAACAGACTAATCAAGACTTTCTTTCTCATTCCCTCACACTGGCTCGGACTATAGCCCTCACTTTCAACCTCCTTCATGTAAGCCATCTTAATCGAATCCTCGGATCCCGGCAAGAGAGACTGTTTTCTCTTCTTGGGTCTTCTTTGACCGGTGTTGTCCTGATGAAGAACCGGGTTCTTGGAGCTTACTCGACTGTTCTGGAACTGCGGTGAGTGGAACAGCTTTTTAGTGATAGGATCTAAGGTTCTGATGGGATCTAAGGTTCTGAGAGGTTGTCGGTTTCCGGAAAGCGGGGAGTCGGCTTCCATCTAAAAAGGAAATAATAAACAATCTTAAAAAATGTTATAACATTCGATATAAATAGTCTTTATTGTAAAAAAAAATCCTATTTAGAGGCTAAAAATTTCACCCATGCCGGGATTCGAACCCGCAACCTCTGGCTATCCGTGCCAGCGCTCTACCAATTGAGCACTGGCACGGATAGCCAGAGGTTGCGGGTTCGAATCCCGGCATGGGTGAAATTTTTAGCCTCTAAATAGATTTTTAAGTTTGTTCCTTAGCACGGGTTAGTGCATTAAAATAAAAATAGTATAGTCTTTATTGTACTCCAGAGCACATAACATAAAATTTGTAAAGATACATAGTATAATTGGCAGCCTTATAGCTAATGGCAATTTCCTTCTGAATACCTTATGTATGTATGTCTATTTCCTAGTTTTCTTCTGAGGATTTTGTTAATTAATTTTTTTTTTTAAGTTGCTTTTATAGGCACAGGCCTTCTGTCAAAGAGAGATAGTATGGGCTTTATTACAACGCGTGCCCGTCGTCGTCTTCGTCTTCAGGCTATACTAGTCCACTGCTAGACATAGCCCTAAAGAGCGCCACGCTGTGCTATCATAGGGGGTACTGCCTATAATCCCCACGCTGGGCATGCGGGTTGGGGATCGCAGTTCGGTGGAATTGTACTGCAGGAGGCGCTGCAGCCCACCCCACGGTTTGTGTCCCTTTGTCGCCTTTTACGACACCCACGGGACGAGTTGGGTTGGTGCTATTCTCTAGGCCGATACCATCGCTGATTGGTAATTTTTAAGCAATAAGGTTTGTGAACACCTCACACTCTCAGGGTTCTTCAAGAGTATTTACCTTCACAAATAGCGAGTCGTATTGTTATAACTTCATAAAGGTACCTTAAGTAAATACTGTCGACTAAGTCCAATTCGCGAAAGAAAGAATTTGTTACATAGGCTAAATCGAAAACCATTTCGAGGTTTTATCCAAATAGCAGTATTTTCAATGTTAGAGCTAATGAAATCAAAAGATGGGCTTTATTTTCTGAAATTTAAATTTTGTAATCAAACTGCTGCGTGATGTCATACGACGGTTACAGTACTCTGCAGCAGACCAAAATATATAGGTGTACTGTGAACAGAATATTCAGGCCGAGCTGTCAAAATTAGCTGACAGACACGTAGTATCTCTGTGTAGTCTGTGTGACAGACTTGCTTCACTGATCACGTTTGGTTATTGTGGATTTGCTTTAGTGCTTTTCAATTTTTCTTGGAAATTTTTAATTGTATAGCTAACACTGACGATTTCGCATACGCCCTGGACACTGATTTATACCATAATTTCATATTGACCCGGCTATTTGACCTACAGCACTAATAACAATTATAATCTGTGCAACAAACATACCGCCGTCTCTCGACTTTTTACATAGTCTGTGGCTTTTTTGACAGTATTCACAGACTCCTGACTCACTCATATGCTAACGCAATCGCGTGACACTACATGGCTGGGCCGCCGTATGACGTCACAAATTTAAATATTTCAAAAAAATATTTCATAGTGATAAACTTAATTAATCGGAAAAAAAACGAAATTAGTTTTTAAAATTACGTCTAATATCAGGAAAAAAATAAAAATACAGCTATGATAAAAAGTTTCCTTCCCGAAATGAATAGCTTAGGGAGGCTTTAGGGCTGTATTTGTTGTACCGAAGTATATCTAAAATTTAAATTTAAAATTTGTTTAGCCCTCAGTTTCAGAATAATCCAGTCCTTCAGAATAAGCCACCCTAGAATATAGCAGCGTGTTATCCAAAATGTTGTCCCCGGTTACTTCATTTATGGGAATATGGCAGTTTTCGACTAAAAAGTCATACTTTGCCGGTAGAATCTTGTTTACTAAATTGGACAAGTAAGGATGAAAAGACTAGTTATAGGTACTGGTATTGGTATTTGTAGGTAAGTGTATCATACTATGTCAGGGCATGCACTACAATACAATTAATCGTTTGACAGATTTTAGCGTTAAATTAATTTAATATTATTTAGATATTTACTACGGGCTATGTCCAGCAGTGGACTACATAATATAGCCTGAAGAAAAAGAACAAGATATTTATTACGTGCAAAAGAATAGATTATACGCCTAAAACATACTTAATAGTTCCTTAATGAGATTAAGGGCTAAGCAAATATTTATTAGAATTATAATAACAGTTTTTGATGGACATATTTTTAGTTGGAGTTTTTTTGTCCAAAATGATCTAGATTTTGAAATGAACAACTAGTTTGACTTGTAATTTTCACTAAGCCGCAGTATCTGCGCTACTTCAAATAAAACCATTTCATTTCTTTTCGTTTCATTAGTTTTTTTGTAACTAAGTTGTCTTTTGTATCATCTTGTATGTTTTCAGTTTAGCTATTTGGTTGTATATTTTTATCAGTGACACATAAAGACAATTTGAATGTAGTTGCAGGTATAGTAACGAGCACAAATATATATGCACTTCAGTACCTTGTCAAAGTCAATACAGTCAATTTCTCATACGTTAGGCGAGAAGAGGTTATTGTGACAAGGTCCTGAGGTGTTCAAACGTTAGTGCACGCAACGTGATGAAAAAAAAACGCACTCACCCGATTGCAATCTGCGGCAAACTCCACGGACACATCAAGAGTATTATTCCTGACAAGAATTACCAGATCTTTTCTGCTCAACACGTTGACGGGCGTAGAGAACGCTGTTTTGGCAGCCATTTTGAATATTTCGTGGAATATTTAACAGATCTGTGATGCGGACGGCCCGGTGCCCGTTGGTGCAGTGAGAGGCAGGTAGATGGAAAAATATATGTTGTTACCAGACGATAAATCTTTGGTGGCCTCTCCACAGTAGTTTTACATTGACGGGTTGGTTGTCCAGAAAAAGTACAAATTTGAGACACAATTCGGTGATTTGGTTGGTCGATTGCCCACAGATTAGGAAGTAGGAAGAGTAGTTGTACTTTTAGACTACGCAGTGTAAGCAGATCGATTGCCATAAGGTGATAATTATTACATAGTCAATCATTTTGGAACAATGACATTGAAAAAATTAACACTGAACCACTTCACCTATTTAGGCGATTCAGCCCATAGATAAGTATATTTTACTTGCGTTTAGATGGCCGACTCGCGATATTGATACAGTGCTGCCGTCTAGTTTCTAACCTCATAACTACTATCGCACCGTACGTGGTACGGTGCGTATACATACCTATATATATGGGTATACTAGTAACGTTTCTTTTATGGAGGTTTTAAAGTTTTTTTCAATGAAAAAGGAATTAATGGACTGAATGATATAAAAATCAAAAACTCCAAAAAATTAAGCCCTACGTATCCTTTTTCACTGAAACAAACTTTTGTTTAGGAAGGAGCACTTGCTATTGAGAAATACAACTGTAAAATAGTTTAACAAAATTAAACATTTATTTTAATACCAGTCTCCCTGACTCGCTTCTTTGTTTTATTTTTAGGTAGGTTCTCACAAAAAGTACTACTAAACTCACTAAAGGGTCAATATAGTCACTTTCTCAAAACACCAAAACACTTTTGTCGAGTTAATTTCTCACATCAAGCCACATTTTAAGAGTCACTTTCTCAAACTTAGGAATCAAAATTCAAAGCTGGAAATTCACAAATATTTAGGTATAAGAAAATTAAGCATTAAAAACTTTTTCACGAAACGAAACCCGTTGAGGAAAAGTAGTTGTGTTAAAAAAAAATCTTGTGTTGCCACCTTCTACAATAAGCCACCTTCTTCGGAAATTAGATTGTAAAAATAATATCTAAATTACATAATTCTAAATACTCTCTAAATTATCGTAAGTCATTATTTTATTAGAAATGAGCTTGTTTTTGAGAAGTCTTAGTTTATACTTTGATTGTTTATTTGAAGAAGGTTTAAAAAATGGTAAGCAAAATTTTGCCATAACTTGCAATCAGTTAGTTTCACGGGCAACACTGAATAAACATAGCTGAGTCATAGCTCATAATAGTTCCGGTGTTGGGGGATAGGTGGCGCTATCGACTGAAACTCCTATTTGTATGGAAGACAACATAGCATGTTCAGCCCGCGAGTCCATAGTAGCACTGTTTTTGTTGACACCTATGACTCAATACTCGATATTGTTTCGTTCTGTCAACCGGTTGCTAATTATGATTTGGCGTATCCTACCCGACTTCCACGGCACAGGCTGTATTCCTGTATTTTTAATTAAACTTTTTTTTTCATTTATAACTAAATTTAAGCAGTTCCATTTAAGAAACCATTTCGGAATTATTTTTCTCCATTGAAAAGTATTGAAAACTGAACTACTTTATCTATTTAATAGTAGTTACTAATGCAACTATTGTATTAAAACATCGAATTATAGCTTTCAATGAAATTCGGCAATGGAATAAAATATAATTTAATGAAATAAAATAAAAACTTTTATTCAAAGTTGAGCAGAAACTGCGGCTTAATGAACGTTACAAGTGAAACTAGGTGTCCATTTCCATTTAGTCTAAAGCCGATCTAGTCCTAATTCCTCTTCTTCTTGTCCCTGTGCCTCTACACTTATGGAGGTTGGCCGTCAGCTTGACATATTCTTCTTTGTTTCTTGCCAAGCAAAACAGGTCTTCAACGCTGGCTACAGTAGCCTAATTCTTCTTCTTCAGGCTATATTAGTCCACTGCTGAACATAGCCCTCCCCTTATGAGCGCCATTGCGCAAGGGTGTAATTCCCATAATCCCCACCCTGGGCATGCGGGTTGGGGATCGCAGTTTGGTGGAATTGTACTGCAGGGGGCGCTGCTGCCCACCCCCCGGTTTGTGTCCCTTAGTCGCCTTTTACGACACCCGCGAGAAGAATTTAGGTTAGTGCTATTCTCTAGGCCGACACCACACAGCATCGTGGTCTAATTATACACCAAATCCTGAGAGATTCTGATCGTCTGTCAAATTTGATACTAATTTGACAGAAAAACCAATGCTTTGTTTATTCTGCAACTTTGTGCTTGCATTGAAAAGAAGTTGCTTACTATTGCTTTTTCAGATCATTATATGGTAAGGAAACTTGATACAGAAACGGCAGACACAGAAGATAACATACAATTGGCGGCTTTATTGCTTATAGCAATTTCTTCCAGGCAACCTCAAATCGGAGAATTTGCCGAAGCATAAGCAGCGCCTTGATTATGTAACTTTTCACGTATACAACCGTGTACTAAAACGTGTAGATATGAGGCGTAATATGTATCATAATCAGCAAGCTAAAGAGGCAGTGGGCTGGCCATATCTCGCGAAGAACCGACAACCGTTGGAGTAAACGTGTTCTTGAGTGGAGACAGCGACTCGGCAAACGTAGTGTAGGACGCCCTCCGACCAGGTGAGATAACGATCGGTGAAAAATTGCCAGCAGATGCTGGATGCGGCAAGCTGAAGACAGGGCGCTATGGCGCTCATTGGGGGAGGGCTATGTCCAGCAGTGGACTACATAATATAGCCTGAAGAAGTAGAGAGATGTATCATAGTTCATAAAATAACATTTACACACGGGCACATACATTGCTTCTAGCCTCACACTAGGATACCCTGTGTCGTGGGAACCAGAAACAGCGACATTACAAACATAAAAACATCCAAGACCAGGGTTTTTTGTCCCCAGCCGGGGTTCGAGCCCGCGTTAAGTCCGCCGTAATTTATGTGCAAAAAGTATAAAACTAAATCCAACTAAAATTCAAGACCTGTCGAGACAAGACAAGACAAGATCACACGTAGTGGTTACCGTATTTCAGTGGGTATCTGATTCGTGACAGTGATATTGAGCTACATCATTGTACGACAAAGTCCAGTACATATTTCGTTTTTGTTTACAGAGATGTAAACGTGGAAAGTTACAGTCGCTGACATTTAAAATTAATGTTTCTAATGTGAGTTTATTATGGTCTTTTTTTACTTATCAAGTCTATTTCTACTTCAGTTTCTAATCAACCCGACGTTTAAAAGCATTCACCAGAGTGCTTAGTGCGAGTTTGACAGATCTAATCGAATAACTTTACTACCGCGTTAATCCAGCATTGAGTAGTGAGTGTAAGTTAACCGTTCAAACTGGCAAAACGCTGTTACAGTACAACTCGCACTCGCGTTTATTCGTGTTTTGGCTGGTAAATGTGATCACTTCTCAACGTAAACCATTACAACTCGCACTCAGCAATTTTAATTTCCATACTTGTCTCTAGGTGGCGCTTCCTCGATACCATAGAAATATGAGTTTACGTTAACGCGAACGAGTAGTTAAAAAACTCGCACTAAGCCCTCTGGAACGTTTTTATCTACCTTAGATCAAATAGTTCTTTTGTCCAAACTAAAAATCATAAAACAATATAACAGACTGAATAAGGGCGAATTTTAGAATTGTGTATTTCACTTAGTAAATAGTTAACTTAAGTGTTGTCTCTTCGAATTTCTCAGAAAACAGCGTGACAGAACGTTACTTTAGTATTTACTTAGTGAAATTCTCCATTAAAAAACCAGCCAGCTAATAAGCGATATTTAAGAAGAGGAGCAAGCTGGCATTTATTATTTTAAGCAGAAACTAAACTAGAATAATTCAGCTAATATACTCTCGACTAATATACTGTACTCGTCGACCTAGTTGCCAGCTAATAAGCGATATTTGAGAAGAGGAGCAAGCTGGCATTTGTTATTTTAAGCAGAAACTAAACTAAAATAATTCAGCTAATAGTCGACTAATATTCTGTACTCGTCGACCTAGTTATTTTAATGTCAAAAATCAAAAGCAAAATATTTTCTAAAATTACACAAACTGTGGCTTGATGAACTTTACAAGAAAATCTTTGTTTTCTGTCCCGGCTTGGATGGTTTTTGTTTATAAGTTTCATTTGTGAAATTATAGTTGAAAAACCACTCCCTAATCGTGAGGAAACCAAAGTTTTTGAGATATTCTCATATTCTTCTACGAAGCAATTGTTGTTAGCATATGGATAAGAATATCAATCTTTTATAGGCTATAGATATGTGCATAATTAATTAAATATAGTAAAAAAATATTCAGTACAAACAGAAGTCATTTGATTTTTTGAGTGATATATTTGCAACGTCCCAGTAAAGGAGAATTTCTAATATTGAAAATATATGCTTATGCTATTAAAGCATTAAGTCTGCAGTAATTTAAGTGCAAAAAGAATAAACCGGAAACTTGGATTGTTCAAGTATCTCAATGCTTGAAATTGCTAATCTGCCGAGGGCACGCGCGTTGATTAAACCCATCTCTCTCTCTCTCTCTTTCTCTGAGAGGAGGCCAGTGCAGTGAAAAAGTATCAAAAAGAAAAAACCCTGCAGTCAAAAAGTATTAAAAAGAAAAAGCCCTGCAGTGAAAAAGTATTAAAAAGAAAAAACCCTGCAGTCAAAAAGTATTAAAAAGAAAAAGCCCTGCAGTGAAAAAGTATTAAAAAGAAAAAACCCTGCAGTCAAAAAGTATTAAAAAGAAAAAGCCCTGCAGTGAAAAAGTATTAAAAAGAAAAAACCCTGCAGTCAAAAAGTATTAAAAAGCAAAAACCCTGCAGTGAAAAAGTATTAAAAAGAAAAAACCCTGCAGTCAAAAAGTATTAAAAAGAAAAAGCCCTGCAGTGAAAAAGTATTAAAAAGAAAAAACCCTGCAGTGAAAAAGTATTAAAAAGAAAAAGCCCTGCAGTGAAAAAGTATTAAAAAGAAAAAACCCTGCAGTGAAAAAGTATTAAAAAGAAAAAACCCTGCAGTCAAAAAGTATTAAAAAGAAAAAGCCCTGCAGTGAAAAAGTATTAAAAAGAAAAAACCCTGCAGTGAAAAAGTATTAAAAAGAAAAAACCCTGCAGTGAAAAAGTATTAAAAAGAAAAAGCCCTGCAGTGAAAAAGTATTAAAAAGAAAAAACCCTGCAGTCAAAAAGTATTAAAAAGAAAAAGCCCTGCAGTGAAAAAGTATTAAAAAGAAAAAACCCTGCAGTGAAAAAGTATTAAAAAGAAAAAGCCCTGCAGTGAAAAAGTATTAAAAAGAAAAAACCCTGCAGTGAAAAAGTATTAAAAAGAAAAAACCCTGCAGTCAAAAAGTATTAAAAAGAAAAAGCCCTGCAGTGAAAAAGTATTAAAAAGAAAAAACCCTGCAGTCAAAAAGTATTAAAAAGAAAAAGCCCTGCAGTGAAAAAGTATTAAAAAGAAAAAACCCTGCAGTGAAAAAGTATTAAAAAGAAAAAACCCTGCAGTGAAAAAGTATTAAAAAGAAAAAACCCTGCAGTCAAAAAGTATTAAAAAGAAAAAGCCCTGCAGTGAAAAAGTATTAAAAAGAAAAAACCCTGCAGTGAAAAAGTATTAAAAAGAAAAAACCCTGCAGTCAAAAAGTATTAAAAAGAAAAAGCCCTGCAGTGAAAAAGTAGTAATAAAAATATTACGCGAAAACTGCGTTTCTTGCCGAAATGCGGCAAAGGCCTACTAAATCACTAAAAAATACAGTACAGTGCTACACAAGAAATAAGTCTCGCGGATGTCCCTGCGCAGATGACCAAATTTTGGATGTGCGGCAAGTGGATTGACCAATCAGATAGTTTCATTTTATGGCAGGCTACGCGCCTTTGCTGCTATTGGTTGATTCAACGTCATCGATGCAGGTGACTATTAGTTTGGCAATATTAGCGTGAGCGAAATAGGTAGCCTACCTACTGCGGCAATCAATTCTGCACCTTAACCGTATCGGTTAAAGATCATGTTGAATGTACTTATAGCTTTGGGTACTTTTGTTACACTTCTTCCTAGTCTGTGCGAACAAAGATTCCCGAAGGGACTTTTATGATGTAGTACTGTACTAGGTTCTTTGTTCAGGAGCCATCATCAGTCTTCCAGCTTTGGCTCAAGGAACTCCAACCTGGCAGTGCCGCTCTATAGCGGAGAGATGACTCTTCACAGGACTCGATTTGAGAGCATTGGTGAAGTTAATTTTATAATTTTATGACGGCCTCGGTGGCGCAGCGGTTTGGCACGCTGGCTGTAAAACCGAAGGTCTCGGGTTCGATCCCCGGCCGGTTCAAACTGGGAAACGAACTTTTGTAGTTTGCCTCGGGTCTTGTATTAGATCTATCGTCGAGTTAGCACCTATAAAACAAGTAATTTAGTTGTACTTAGTATAGAGCTAACGAGATCTGTGTAATATTTCCATGAATATCTATTATTGATTATTATTAAACAAAGATTGACAGGAACAACACACAGGTTAAAATTCTCACTTGCAAAAGGATAGGTCCATCGATTGTTTTTTCAAATAGTACCTACCTGGTGATATATAGAGTACTTTGGACAATACAGCTGTGAGGGTAAGTGTAATTAGGATCCAGGTAACGAATGAATAGTCAAGGTACGATGTTTTAGGTGGCGTCGAACCTGACAACAATCACGATGATGCCCACAACGACGAAGCCAAACAACCTATTGTTTATTTTGTGCCTAATGAATGACATGGTTAAATAGATACCTACGGGAGCTAAGAAAAAGATCATGTAGTGCAATATGACTAACAATTAAATTGTGGTAAACAAACACTTGCTAAGTTTGAAATGATAATAATAAAACGTAGCATATGTATTAAAATATATGTATATTCATTGTTAAATTGGTAAAGATAAAAATACAATAATTTAGTACATTAATAAAATAATACGTACTTATTAAATATTATTGATGATTAAAATTTAAAATAGTATTTCTAAAAATAAATAATTTTGTAAGTAAAATGTCATAAATAAAAACTACTATAGTAGTATAGGTCGAAAATCGCGCTGATAAACCTTATTTATTTATTGCATTGAAGTAGAGCATCTGTAGTCGTTGATACTCTGAAAATCATTTGAAATATTTCGTGGGCATTCCGCGCTCGAATTTAGGTCTATCAGATTATGTGACATGTTAAAGTCACAAGACTTGAATGAATCATCAAGAGGTGAAACATCTTTGTACCGCTTTGTCTTCTTCACCGCTGTTTTGCTTCGCTTAGACTTAAGCTTTAACTTCATGCAATAAGTAGGCTTTTTTGTTGGCAATGATATGGGAACGAGTATGTTCTTACTTTTCTTAGAAAACATGCGGTTGATTTGTTCGTCAGATACTTTAGTCGCGGTGCTGAGATCTGATAGATGCTGGAGGTCAAATATGTCAGGCGATGCTTTGTCTGATTCGGTTTGTTGAGAAATGAAATCCGGCAACTGATTTGGGAGTCTTACGACAACACTTTCATTTTCAGTGGTATCTGGCAGGTGAATGTTATTTTCATCTACACTTGACTTGATTTTTGTTTTTGTATGCATTTTGTTGTTGTTATTAATTTCGTTAGCATATTCATTGTTTATATCCATTATCATTCTGAAAAGCTCATCAATGCTACAATCAGCTATTTTAAGGGACTTCGGGTCTAGGTGATCGTTTGTTTTGCGGTTTTCAGTAATTGCAGCATCATTGTATAAATGTTCCTTTGCTTGTTGGATCACCAAAGGTATTTCAACGTTGTGTTGATTAAATTGTTGGTTACTTGATGGCATTCTAGCGTATCCATGAGTTGGAGTTGTATTTTCTGGTATAAAATGACAATCAAGATGATGGTTCAATGGTATTTGAGTATACCCATATTTATGTTGTGTTTGTAGCCGATTGTACTGAGGCAGTGGATGCAAGTCTGTATAGTTTTGAGTTGGTGGCGAGTTCAAGAACCTTGTATCAAACGCCTGGTAACTGGTTGCTAGCTGGCGTTCCTGCTGCACGTTCCTGTGTTTGATATAGAAGGCGACGTTGCTCACTGTCGGATTCACCCCTCTAATTTTGGCGAAATTGCGAAACTCCTCTAAAAAGTGTCCTATATGAATTTTCTGGGCTATGCAGTAACTTCTGATCAGCTGACTTGTGCGGATTGTTTCGACGGTCGAAGTTCTACCTCTGTCTGCGTTTTCATTAAGCCCTTGTACTTGGAACCTGGTGTTGCCTCTCTTCATCTCGTCGGGGTAGCGGTATTGGACCTCGTCCGTCGGGTACAAGCGAGGAAAAAGATTAAGCAGGTATCGTGACTTTGGAGGTTCTTTGGTAAGCAGTGAGTACTCGTAGTCACGGCTCTTCTTTCGTTGCTGAGGAGTGAAGGATTGTTCCTGAAATTGAGAAGTTACGTCTTTTAGAAAAGTGCTTTGTTAAATAAATGAATGGGTGCAATACGCCCAACACCCAAATGCTAAATTTAACAACAAATTTTAATAGCTTTAAAATTTTTTCAATATCGTATATCACGGGCTGGTTTCTGAATTGAAAATACTTCACTGTAATGCTATCTATTCGAATTTCTTAGATAAGAGCGAAACAGAATGTTACTTGAGTATTTACTTAGTGAAATTTTCAATTCAGAAACCGGCCCTAACTTTCTTTGCATTATCCCAGTGCTTGTATGTGTCGCAGGCATTTTGTCAAATCCGCCCGTTTACAAAGGGCGTCGTCAGTTTTTAAACGCTCGCTTGTTTACAAAATGCCGAAGGCAGTTTGTGAGTTTGATCGATTTCGTAAAAATAGTTGACGTTCAATATTCAGGGTGACCATGGTTTGATGATTATGAAAGTGAAATAAGTCTTGAAAAAATGTTTCATGTTCAGTCATTATGTATTTCAAGCTAATCTCGATTTAAGTAGAGTCTGCAAGTGGTAAGTATTCTCTTAGAGATAGTATTTTTTTTGGTATGTTCTCTACATATTCTTTTTGGTATGTTCTCTACATATTCATTTGATGATAACTGCAACTCTTGTCGATTAAACCAGTTTTTAATAACTCCAAACTTAGTACCTATTCACGCCGTGTCTGATATCAGTTATTCTTCCCATTATATTTCTTGCATCCACCGGTCCTCTGTCCAATTTTGGAATATTTACAAAAATACTGGCACCTATTTCTAATAATTTCTTTATTTTCTTCGTGAAAGAAAGCACTTGCGGCAGCCATTGTTATTGTTTTGACGTACAGCGCTCGTCGCGGCTAGATTTCGTACTAACTTCGACAAATTGACGCGGCATTTTACAAACGGCGATGGAATGATTATGGCATTTTACAAACTGCGATTGTACGATCATGGCATTTCACAAACTGACAAGGCCGTTCACAATTTGCCTTCGGCATATTGCAAACGGACACTCGTTTGTAAACAGACGACGCCGTTTGTAAACGGCGGAATTACTCAAAGTGGCTGCGACATATGTACCAATCACTTTGTTTTTGAAGTTATGTACATCTGTAAAGTTATAGTAGCAATACCACTCGCTAACAGTGAAGGAAAACATCGTGAGAAAACCCGAGTGTATGGTCAGGTGTTCAAAAATGTCAGCGCTTGAAATTGACAACATTTAAATTAAAACTGTTTTTATACGGATTTATGCTCGTTTATTACATTTTTACAATTTTCCAACGTTTCGGCACTTTTTCAGGTGCCGTGGTCCCGGATGACTGTTTTAATTATGTCTACTGCTCGTGTTAACCTTAGAAAATACTAAACATTTAAATTTTTTAGCATACATATTTTACTGTCTTAAAGGAAACAAGATACGAAATAAAACGACCCATATTTTTTTATTATCGGAAACTCGATGATTTTCATTCATAATTTTCGGTTTGAATTTCGTCTTATTCTAAAAGGACCTAACCGCCAAATGACGTCACACAGACTACGGATTAATAATACTAACACCCTTGCCGCCTTTTTAACAACGTAAGGAAAAGTAATTTCTCCGACATGACATTTGAATGAAATTGAAAATGACATCTGTCATATCATTTTTAATATTAGGCCACGGTACCTCCTCATTCCACGGTATGTGTGACGTAAGCACACAATTTTTGTTTTTTATTTATTTTCTCTAAAATCGCAATCAAGATAGCAAAATTAAGAAACGGTATTTTTAGTTTTGCACCTTGTAAAATATGAATTGTTATACTATTTTTATTTTTAATGCACTAACCCGTGCTAAGGACAATTATAAGAACCTATTTAGAGGCCAAAAATTCCACCCATGCCGGAATTCGAACCCGCGACCTCTGGCTATCCGTGCCAGCGCTCTATCCAAGCGAGCTAATGAGCGACTCACCGGCATCAGTGAAATTTTGAACCTCTTTACACTATTTTCTGTATTACGTACAGGCAGCGACATCTAGCTTAAGTTAATTGCATTACAATCACACAATTTGTTAATTTTCATTATTTTCTCTAAGATTAAGCAATAATAAAAATGCTAAATTTATTTATGTATTTTTATTTTATTTTTTATTTCGCGTGATATTTAATAAACCATACATTCTCTGAGAGAAGACCTATGCAGTGAAGGCTTTTTTTTATTTTGTCTATAAACGCCCCTCTTTATGGCCCATGCTCTCTCAGAGAGTGAGCTTAATGACGTATGAGTATGGCTATGTCCAGCAGTGGACTAAAACAGCCTGATGATGATGACGACGTTGGACAGCACAGCAGCAGACAGACAGCACCTCCTACAATCATCAGAGAGTGAGCTTAATGACGTATGAGTATGGCTATGTCCAGCAGTGGACTAAAACAGCCTGATGATGACGTTGGACAGCACAGCAGCAGACAGACAGCACCTCCTACAATCATCAGAGAGTGAGCTTAATGACGTATGAGTATGGCTATGTCCAGCAGTGGACTAAAACAGCCTGATGATGATGACGACGTTGGACAGCACAGCAGCAGACAGACAGCACCTCCTACAATGATCAGAGAGTGAGCTTAATGACGTATGAGTATGGCTATGTCCAGCAGTGGACTAAAACAGCCTGATGATGATGACGACGTTGGACAGCACAGCAGCAGACAGACAGCACCTCTTACAATCATCAGAGAGTGAGCTTAATGACGTACGAGTATGGCTATGTCCAGCAGTGGACTAAAACAGCCTGATGATGATGATGGCGTTGGACAGCACAGCAGCAAACAGACAGCACCTCCGACAATCAATTTAAAATCAAATTAAGAAAGGGCTATTAGAACATACCTTCTACAGCTATAAAGAATTTCTTTGTATGCCAATAGTCATGTAAATATAAGAATAAATGCAACTGAAAAAAGTCTATTGAATAACGTATTTTTAACATATATTTTTTAATATTATTATAATAGTTATAATAAGATATATGACATGTAACTCTTAGGGCTGACTTTTCAATGGTCAGATAACGTTTATCTGAGGAATAAAAATGGCGGTTTGACAGCTTATGCATGAAAATTATGTCAAACCGCCATTTTTATTCCTCAGATAAAGTTATCTGATCATTTAAAAATCAGCCCATAAGTTATCAATAAAATATCTGTATCTGTTGGTAACTATTATATTATTATAACATCGGTAAATATTTGTTTCAATTTTGTCCCAACCGCAGATTGGCAATTTCAAGCACTGAGGTATGTGACCATCTCCGATTCTCAGCTTTCCTCACGATGTTTTTCTGCATGCATAACATACATACATAACCTCACGCCTGTATCCCAGAGGGGTAGGCAGAGACCAGGGAATGCCACTTGCCACGATCCTGACAGATCACCTTTGTTTCATCAACGTTCATAAGTCGTCGCATGCACGCACGCCGCCAGTCCGGGTACTTTTTATCTTCCTCTTTGCTAATATGATGATGATGTTTTGATATTTTTCTGAACAATCGTAATTTAATAAGAGGTTTGAACTGAGCGATAAGCTCGCTGTTGTACATGTTATTTGGTATGTTATTTTTTTTTTCAAAACTTACAGCAGAAGTAAATAAATATTCACTGTTACAAATATGATTTATCTTTGGCCAATTACGGGCTTATTTTATACTGACATAACTTGAAGACAGGCATTATTAATAATTACAAACTTTAGAGTCTTAAGAGCCAGCAAAAGTTAACAATATGAGAAAAAAGAAAAAACTTTGTAACACCAAAATCAGGCAAACAGAATATTGAAATTAAGTGTAAAAAAATATAAAAAATATGACTGCAGACTGTATATATTTCTATGTGAGTACATGTGAGTATGGATGTTGGTGTCTTTGTGTGTGTGTGTGTGTGTGTGTGTGTGTGTGTGTGCGTGTGCGTGTGCGTGTGTGTGTATGATGGGTTATGTCATGTTATGTTTTTTTCATATAGAAGTAGCATTAATATCATACTTTATTGCACAAAGGCATTAATTTCTATATTCATTAACTGATGAGTACGCCAATAATTCCCAAACTGATTCCCTATGGGCTGAGATGGTCGCTAATTTAATTAAGAACTAATATCGGAAACCCAAAAGAAGATTATCTACTTAGGTAATTTGCCGTGTAATTAATTTCGTCGTTATTTCTTTCGTAGCTATGCTGACCTTATATTTGCTAAAACGACAAGGAATCGTCAAGGAAGATATCGCCAGAAAAGCCACGGCCTTTCTTCACAATATTATATTTCCTTTGCATCGATAAAGATGTAACACTTAAGATAACCTCACGCCTGTGTCCGACAGTGGTAGGCAGAGACAAGGGAATGCCACTTGCCAGGATCCTGACAGATCACCTTCGCTTCATCAACGTTCGTTCGTCGTTGCATGCACGCAGGGCAGTTCCGGGTATAAATACCTATATTATAATCACATCAATAGCCCTACAAAATCATCAAACCAAAATCTAGATCATTTTGGAGAAAAAATGGATAGAAAAACTCCAAACTTAGTCTTATCAAAGTCCTTAATTAACAGACTTCGTTATCAACCCTTGTATGTCCCCACTGCTGGGGCACGGGTCTCTTCCTGCATCGCAGGAAGGTTAGGCCATACTCCACCACGGGGGCCAAGTCCGGGTTGGTGGAGGATTGTAAGACAGTGGCGGGCCTTACTGTCAGAAGTTATCAAGCCGCCTATAAGGCCTCTGACATGGCTTAACGACTGCCATTATATGACAGCCGGCACTAACGGCTTAACGTGCCTTGCGAAGCACGGAAGCGCTCGGAAAAATGCCACTAGCGGTAGTCACGGGATGCTCACCCATCCCGTACCTGACCGCGCCTGTTGTTGCTTAACCAAGTGATGGATTCCAATCACTCGGTTCGCCTAGGCCACGAGCGCTTAACAGACATATTAACAGACTTGATTTATTATATTTTTACAAATTCTGACGTTTCGGAATTTGTAAATATAATAAACGAGTGAAATCCGTATAAAAACAGTTTTAATTATGTCTAGTGCTTGTGTTAACCTTAGACTTGAAGGATGAATTTATCTTTATCAACCTAAATCTGGTGAAGGAAAGTTTTTGTTTATATCTTGTATAATTACATTGTGCTACTACCTACAGTTTTGAAGTAACTGATATTTTTCTTGACCAACCAATGTACATACGTATGTTTGTATGCTATACTGACCAGAATCTCTAGCCTCTGGAAGTAGTCGCAGACGACTCGGAAATCGTTGACGTGTCCCAGCAGGGTCCAGACCACGAAGGCTCGCTGCACAGCTGTGCTGGTGTAGGACTTGGACGGGGTCTCCAGCAGGGCGTGCACCTCGTCGTCAACTTTGGTCAACATGCTCGATCGGTTGGCTATAGACAATTGAACTTTATTGTTATTTAGAGAAAAAATACGTCCGTAATAATAAGCAAGTCATATGCAAATGAAATGAAAAGGATTTATTCAAAGTAGCGCAGAAACTGCGGGTTAATAAACGTTACAAGTCAAACTGGGTGTTCATTTGAAAATCAAGATCACTTTGGAGAAAAAATGAAAAATAAAACTCCAGACACACACTACGTATTTACACACACACTGTAAATTATGTGTATGTGTGCACATACTTTATATGGCAGTCGTTAAGCCATGTCAGAGGCCGGGCGTCTTGATAACTTCCGACATTGCGGCCCGACACCGACTTACAAACCTCCACCAACCCGGACTTGGCCCCCGTGGTGGTATGGCCTAAGCCTGTATGTCCCCAGCAGTGGGGACATACAGGGTAGCAATCGATGTATGAACATGTGTATGTTCAAAATTTTGCTATCCTGATTAAAAAAAATATATATTTAGAAATTCTATTACTGCTGAATTTTAGTGAAAATAGATAAAATCAAAAATTGTGTAATGACGTCACACATACGGTGGAATGAAGAGATACCGTTGCCTAACATTAAAAATGTTATAACAGAGATGTCATTTTCAATTTCATTCTAATGTCATATCATTAATAAACTTTAACCATGACAGCCGGCACCAACGGCTTAACGTGCCTTCTTAAACCCTTTGCAAATCCATAAATACAACTCTTTTTATTGTTATCACCCCTTGTGTGTCCCACTGCTGGGGCACGGGTCCCTTCCTGCACCGCAGCAAGGTTAGGGCATACTCCACCACGGGGGTCAAGTCATATAACGTGCCTTGCCAAGCACGGAAGCGCCCGGAAAAATGCAATTAGCGGTAGTCACGGGACGGTCACCTATGTTGTAGCTTCACCCAATTGTTTGATTCCAACCACTCGGTTCGCCACTCGGCACGAGCGCTCTTTATGATTACTTGAAATATAAGTGTTAATAATAGAAATATATATAGTGGAAGCGCTCGTGGCCTAGGCGAACCGAGTGATTGGAATCAATCACTTGGTTAAGCAACAACAGGCGCGGTCAGGTACGGGATGGGTGAGCGTTCCGTGACTACCGCTAGTGGCATTTTTCCGAGCGCTTCCGTGCTTCGCAAGGCACGTTAAGCCGTTGGTGCCGGCTGTCATGTAATGGTAGTCGTTAAGCCATGTCGGAGGCCTAATGGGCGGCTTGATAACTTCTGACAGTAAGGCCCGCCACTGTCTTACAGTCCTCCACCATACCGGACTTGGCCCCCGTAGTGGAGTATGGCCTAACCTTCCTGCGATGCAGGAAGAGACCCGTGCCCCAGCAGTGGGGACATACAAGGGTTGATAACGAATAGTGGAAAAATGTCTACTGCGAACCAGACCAAACAACCTTTATCTAGTCCAAAGAAATGCGCCCACCATAGACAAAAACTGACCATATTTCTCTACACAATGCATTTTACAACTGCGATCCCTTTCGCAAACTACCCGCGCGGGCTGTCTGAACCTACTGTCTTTAGAGAGAAACAAAACCGAACCATGTTAGAAACACAATAAGATTGTAACTGGATTGTAAAACCCCAAAGTCATTGTTAAGGGATTACCCACGTAACAATGTTTGTCCGTCCGTACGTATCGCGGACAATTTCGCCGCGGGCTTACTCACGATGTTTTCTTTCACAGTTAACGAGTGGTATTCTTATAATAGTTGAATAAACAACGCACTAAAAATGCAAGTCATAGGTGGATGCCGGGATTCGAACCGACAACCTTTGGCTTGAGAGACAAGCTACGTATACAGCAAAGATTACTCATGATAGTTTTGACAATTTTTCTGATATAATACTCAGTTACGAACGCGATGTGAGAGTTTTTCTTCGACTCAATAAATGTTACAAACAATACATTGTCTTATTAATAAAAATACGATCAGCACTCCTTAGAGTCCGTTTATTTAAACTGTGATTAAGACTATTCCTCGTAAAATCTGCACCACAGGCTATTCTAGATAGATAGATAAATATAATATTCTTAATTTTACACGAAAAATACAGTTTTGGAGAGTTTTACAAAATGTGTTTCGTATAAATATATAAGGCAATTAATGTTCTTTTAAAGCAAGATTTTACCTGCTTCGGAGAAGCAATAGATCAAAAAACTCCTAACTTACAGTTCTAAATTTGGTAATCATTAACAGGGTGGATTTATAGATTGCTGAACAAAATTAAAACTCAAAAATTCTTCTGTTCTAAGCCATCCTCGTCCATCTAAATCTGGTATGGCACTACCGCCTTCCATTATCCCCGCAACCTAAGGTTAGCTGGAAGAACATACTTATTAAGCTCAGTAAGACCAGCCACTAGTCTTGCAAGCCTCCACCGAGCCGGACTTGCCCCCTGGTGGAGTATGGCCTATACCTTCCTCAGGTAAGAGATTCGTGCCCCTCGGTGGGGACATAATAGGATGATAATAAAAAAGTATTAAGCTCGCATTCGTACAAACCCCTTTTTGTCTATGAAATAATTTTGCAATTCAATTAAATTCACATAAACCAAAGGAGCCGAATATAATATAACATAACATAACACTTACATACAGGCACATACATTGCTTCTGGCCCCACACTAGGATACCCTGTGACGTGGGAGCCAGAAACAGCGACATCACAAACATGTCAACATCCAAGACCAGGGGTTTTTTTAATCTCCAGCCGGGGTTTGAACCCGGGACCTCTCGCAAAGTAAGCAGATGCGGTACGGCTGCGCCACAGGGGTCCTTGCGTCCATAAAATTAACAGTAAAAATCGAACCCACTTACCATATAATTCCAGGTGATGATGAGCAACGAACACCAAAAAAGTAAAGGACAACACACACGCAATCGAATCCGAAGGATTCTTGTCGATAAATACAATAAAATTATGTAAAAAAGTCAGCTGAAGCGGGCTGCCTCACCGCGGCGAGCGTTGTCCGAAGTCTGAGTAAATGGCGTCGTGTTTTTCTAATCTCGGACGGAGTCTCAGCAAATTACCCTCCGTCTACTTATGGAAAGTTTAGGAAAGTTGGTAGGGTGAAATAAAAACATTATATGTATAATGTTACAGTCAAAACGCTTAAACGGTCAAAACTAGTTTTAACTGCTAAAATTAGTCAAAAATACTTTTGTCCGAATAGCAAAAATACCTAAAATGATGAATCACTCAATCTGTGACAGAAAACTATACTTAGGTATAGCGGAGTGCGAAGGAGCGTGTTAGGTTGAACATGTAAGACCGAAAACTAACTGACATTGTTGGATACATAATATCAAAATTTTACTTTATGTTTCTGCAGTCTAAACTAGTTTTAACCTTTTAAGACTATTGACTGCAACATATATACGACTCCGCCTAGCCTCACTTGTGAACAGGATCGCCACGTGTGGAAACTCAATAGATTTAATAAGGGAACTGCTATGTGAGTCTGCCACGTTAATGCAGAAACTTCGACTAAACTCACTAGATTTGGGTTATGTCCAAACAATTTTATCAAAACCATGGTGTCCAGCCGCATTTTATATTTATCATTTTGTCAAACAAATACTTTCGCGACTTGTAATCATAGAATATTTTCGGGGCTTAATCGCGTAGTAGTTTATTGCTTTTTACCTCGACGTTTCGACGACGCTACAGTCATCGTGGTCACGAGAAGACTGATGGCTGGCACCCGTTCGCATCTTCGGCTGATGACGACGACGTTTCGGCTGAAACGTCGAGGTAAAATAGCAATAAATTACTACGCGATTAAGCCCTGAAAATATTCTATTTGTCAAACAAAGTGTTCCCTTGAGGGCAGCACCTCAATAATTATAAGAACTGTAATAGCTGTAAGAACTAAGGCTGACATTCAGAGACGAAAACTAAGCAAAGACTGGTCTTACAAATGTCCAAATCACGTACATTTTGACATTTCTGAGACCTGTCTTAGCTTTAGTTTTCGTCTCTGAATGTCAGCATAAGTGTACACTATGTGGTGGATTTTTTTTAATAGATTTAGATGGAGCTGACATGCTCACCTATGTGGACAAAGCTTCTAACTAAATAAAGGTAATAAAAACGGGAGCTGTCTGACGATCTAGTGACGGACACGTAACAAATGCTGACTACAAGTATCATGTAATTTTGGTTCTATTCGGTCCTCTGTGTCTACTTCATTATATACTTAAGTAGTTCTGTTGTGTGATTAGTTCTAGATCATACTGCCCTTCAAGGCGATGACCCTGGTAGCTTCAAGTTGTTTTAATCATATTGGAAACAGCTGACGTTTTTCAACTTTGCCTGAAGGAGAAACTTGGTACTTTAAAGTCTTATTATAATCATACTATTTTTATTTTTAATGCACTAACCCGTGCAAAGGACAATTTTAAAAACCTATTTAGTGGCTAAAAATTCCACCCATGCCTGGATTCGAACCCGCGACCTCTGGCTATCCGTGCCAGTACCTCTTTACACTATTCTCTGTATTACTCTCTGTATCTGTATCTGGCATTCATAAATTGCATCACTTACAGCCCCGACTACCTACTTTGCAGTTATGTACAGTGATATCATTCCGATGTAAAAACATAACTGCAAAGTAGGACGGACGAAACAAATATATATTGTGAATGTGAGTGGAAGGGCTGGTAAGTGACATCCCAGGTGTACATACAGCTACCAAATAGGGGATGCATTAGCAAAGGAACAGATAAAAAGTACCCGGAACCGGCGTGCGTGCATGCAACGACTTATGAACGTTGTTGAAGCGAAGGTGATCTGTCAGGATCGTGGCAAGTGGCAGACCCTGGTCTCTGCCTACTCCTCTGGGATACAGGCGTGAGGTTATGTATGCATGTATGTAATGGTGGTTTAATCCGTTTAGTATAAAACAATGTATGAGCCTCGCAAAACATTAAGAAATCAGAGTTTTGTATATCCGATAATAGAAAATGCAGTATCGATTGTGATAGATATTCTTCTTCTTCTTCGGGCTATATTATGTAGTCCACTGCTGGACATAGCCCTCCCCTAATGAGCGCCATAGTGCCCTGTCTTCAGCTTGCCGCATCCAGTGTCTGCCGGCAGTTTTTCGCAGAACGTCATCCCACCTGGTCTGAGGGCGTCCTACACTACGTTTGCCAAGTCGCGGTCTCCACTCAAGAACACGTTTACTGCAACGGTCGTCGATTCTTCGCGAGATATGGCCAGCCCATTGCCACTTCAGCTTGCTGATTCTCTGAGCTATGTCGATAACTTTGGTTCTCCGTCGGATGCTTTCGTTACGAATCCAATCCTTCAGAGAAACTCCAAGCGTAGCTCTCTCCATACCTCGCTGAGCGACTTTGAACTGGTAGACCAGCCCTTTTGTGAGTGTCCATGTCTCGGCTCCGTAGATATAACTAGCTTAAAACGTGGGCCTGATAGGTCTCACGAAAACATTCCGTTTGGAATGGTTCGCTCTAGACCAGGGTGTTTTTTTTCGTGCCTACGTGATTTGTTCGAATTTTCTTTGCTTTATTTGGAAAGTTAATTGATTAACATAAATTCTGGTTGTTTCAGGTATGTATCACCTAAGTATATATTTTGAAAACTGTCAGCATTAAGATTGTAAGTATTAATTTATGAAGTGTTCGTTTGCGGCAATATTTTACAGCAAAATGACAACTCTTTAGTTATATTTTATTCACAAAGTTATGTGACAAGAGAGCTGGTGCAGACCGGATTGGTCATTTAATAATAAAGGAG
Organism: Yponomeuta sedellus; assembly: GCA_934045075.1. Classification (NCBI taxonomy): domain Eukaryota; kingdom Metazoa; phylum Arthropoda; class Insecta; order Lepidoptera; family Yponomeutidae; genus Yponomeuta; species Yponomeuta sedellus. Next base: position 793,605 of record OW203743.1, read on the forward strand.
CATTAAATTAAATATTAAAAAAGATGTACAAAAAAATAACCATTTTATTTTAAAATACCTCTTACGAACTAAAATGAGTACAGTACTTGAAATTATTACAGTACATAACGCAGCAATACAGAACAATGAGTAGGTACAGTACACTACACTACATGAAACCTATCATAATATAATAAAAATTAATCATCGGCAATAAAACTGAATCTACCTTATAAATAAAAAATTGAATAAATATTAAGTAAGAGAAATGGATTCACTTAACGGGGCAGCACTGAAAATACAATATTATGCTCACTCATAATACATAGGCTGCTACTTATGTATGCGGAATGTGGGATTCCAATAATTTTAAACGCAATGTCTGACCTCCATGGTCAAATTCGTTCTTTTTTTAAATACTGGCCGCTAATATTTTTCTCTTATATACGTTAGTGTTTTGTTTTTGTTGGGTTTAAAATGTCATATCGCTGAAAAAATTGAACTCACTCGTGAAAATATTCGTGCTATGATTTATTACGATTTTCGACGTGGTTTAACGCAACAACAGTGCGTAGATCAATTAACTTCGACTTTTGGTGGTGAAGCTCCATCAAAAACGACTGTGTATCACTGGTTTAGTGAGTTTAATCGCGGGCGCAGTAAGCTCACGGACGAAGTTAAAGAAGGTCGCCCGAAATCGGTGGTTGTGCCACAAAATATTGAAGCTGTGCGAAAACTAATAATGCAAGACCGCCATGTTACGTATCGCGAGATAAAGACTATTCTGGGCATATGTATGACGAGCATTCATAGGATGGGATTACATGGATTACATGAACATTTGTCTTTAAAAAAAATTTGTTTGCGTTGGATCCCGCACAACTTAACTCAGGATCAAAAAGATGCTCGCGTCGAATGGTGCAAGAAAACCTTTAAAAATTCAACGGAGGTGACTCAAAATCTGTTTATAATATTTACACAGGTGACGAATCCTGGATCTACGCGTACAATACCGAAACTAAACAACAATCAACAGTTTGGGTGTTTCAAAATGAGCCGAACCCAACGAAAGTGGCTCGTGCAAAAAGCACTGTAAAGCAAATGGTGGCCTGCTTTTTTGGTATTAATGGCCATGTGGCTACAATACCACTGGAGAATCGCAGAACGGTTAATTTGGAGTGGTACACGACCATTTGTTTGCCGGAAGTATTTAAAGAAATACGCCAAAACAACCAGCGACGCAGATCATACTTCACCACGACAATGCCAGCTGTCATACATCTCAGGAAACAACTACATTTTTGGATGGTCAAAAAATAGAATTGATGGGTCATCCACCGTACAGCCCTGATTTGGCTCCCAATCATTTCTATTTATTCCCAAATGTAAAGAATAAATTACGTGGTCCACGATTTTCGACCCGTGAAGATGCCGTAGATGCGTTCAAACAGCACGTTTTGGAGATACCTCAATCAGAGTGGAAAAAGTGTTTTACAAATTGGTTTCATCGAACGCAAAAGTGCATCGATCGTAGTGGAGAATACTTTGAAAAACAATAAAAGCATATTTAGCCATATACATTTGTTTATTTTTTCTATTCCGCAAACATAAGTAGCAGCCCTCGTAAACAGCTACTCTTATGTTAAGAAAACATACAAATCAATTAAATTTCATTTGAACATAAAGAATTTATATTCTGTTTGTCAAATGAATAGGTATACAGTATAAGAGGAAAGCTAAAATTTTAAAAAGAAATAATGTACTATTCATATGCAACGAAAATCACCTTGTACTTTTAAAATATTACGAAATAAGTTTAAATTTTCAAGTGCGGGTTTTGAGTTTTGAGCCTGTCAAATAATCCCGATAAAGTATGTTTTACATAGCATTTCATATAAATTTAAATTCCACATTACCCCGACTTTTTATTACTAAATATTAATATTATATTTCAGTCAAAAACTGAGTAATATACAATACTAGCTGTGCCCCGCGGTGTTACCCTCTGTTTAACAAAATATAATCAAAATCGCTTTAGCTGATTAGATGCAAAGAAGTAACAAACATACACTCTCACAAAATTTCGCCTTTATAATATTATTATATAAGTGTGGTGTGATGTGTGAAGTGAAGTGTGAAGTGTAATAGTGTGGTTGTGCTGCTTGTATTTTTTGACACTTGTTCTTGATTGTATTCCGCAATAAACCTGAGATAGTTCATAGATACGCTGTATCTGTGCAGCGTCTACCTGAATCCCCTGAGATTCTGAGACTTGGGTCTTTCTTTTTAGAAAGCGATTTTGGCTTATTTTGCTGTGAATGATGCGAACGTACCGAGTTTACGGGAAATTATTTCAATGAAAATAATGTAACATAACATTTACATAGCGACATATACATTGCTTCTGGCCCCACACTAGGATACCATGTATCGTGAAAACCAAAAACAAGGTTATTATATAACTTTTTGTTGATAATTCAACACGGCAACTCAATATTATTATAAATACCGATAATGTCTTATATATAACTAAACTCTAACACATCGCGGGACACCGTTTTTAACTAGGTTCCAAAATTTTAAAACTTTAGAATTAAACTGGGGCTGACGTAATGGTTTCACCAGACTGGTTTCATTAGATGCCCCTGGGACCTGGGGACCCATTGCCACTATCCGGGGAAACTCGTTTAGCTTGATGCCGTACATGTGGCAGTAGTTCCTGACGAAATATTCGGAGACTGGCGGTGTAAGGCTCAGGAAGCAGTATTCAAGGTGCCAGCTGTGTAAACGCGCCTCCTCACTTAGCGTCTTCTCCTGTTGACAATGAAGAGGGTCTATTAAAATACTTGAAAATTTGTAGACAAAGTAGGACACAAAGTATCCTAGCGTGGGTCCAGAAGCAATGTATGTGCCTGTATGTAAATGACGATAGTAAAATAAATTAATATAGAAAATGAGGTGTGTGAATTATTAGGAAACAAAACATATCGTTTGATTATACCTAACTGATGTCCTAACACATTAAAGAAAAGAAATGTTCACATGAACAAAATTCTAATGGGAAAATAAACAAAAGTAAAGTTTGATAGAAAAAAAGATTTAAACAGCTTTAAAAAAACACGTAAATTGTTGTTGTAAGGTAAACTAAAATGTAATTAGTTATTTATCTGCTAAATCAAAGCTACAAAATTTTAAAACAAAAATTAAGAAGAAACAAAAGTGAACTGAAATTATTGCAAAAAGAGTTATGTGAAAATAAGACTACAGGATTTGAACCTGAGACGTCTCGGAGAAGGCAAAACAAACCTAAGGAACTAAATAGTTCGTAAATAACTAATATAATTCGTTTGATGTCACTGCAAAATAACAAATTATCAAAATAAAAGGAAATAATAAAAAAATACTTTGGCGGAGAGTCGCTGGATGCAGGCGGCACAAGACCGGGAACTTTGGAAAAATATGAAAGAAGCCTATGACCTGCAACGGGCGTCATGGCTGATGATGATGACGCCCATCACCTGATTATGATGATAAAGAAATATTAAAAATATCAAATGATCGATTCAACTTACCAATTTCTCGAGTCTATGATAATAATCGAGGATCTGGAAAAAAAACAATTTTGCTATTGAAATACGACCATGTTATGAACGCCCTCTGTTTCACTGACGATGTATACGCCGCGGACTGGGTTCTGGATTCAGGACCGGGCGGTCGCCATCGTCCACCAACTCTGGCTCTGGAGACTCCACCCTTGGAGGCCCGTCCCACAGCGGAGGGTACTTAGTCCTCTCAGGAGTCGCTTTCAGAGCTTGGCTGTAGTTCATTTTGTACCGCAGACTAACAGGAAAAACCCTAAAAGCGAAATTGCTAAGTCAAGTAGACTCGCTAAAGATTTGTGATAATTTTTACGAAAAATACTTTGTTAAATACAGGGTGCGGACGCAGCGGTGGGGGTAGGTGTGAGTAGATTCCAGGTAAGGGTTTTATAAGCCAAGGCGCGGGTTAGCAGGAATTGAACCTAGCCTCGACGAGTCTATTGTTTCTTTTGTGGATAACGAGGTGGCAGGTAAAGACGGGTTACGAGGAGATTTCTGCAGGGAAAAAATACCACGGTGTGGAATGCGGCTGCCCAGTTGTCTTTTCTTAACAAGCACAGGCCCTAAACAAAGTTTGACGGCCGCCATAGCGGCCGTCAAACTTTGTTCTAAACAGCAGTAGCGCATCCGACTACCATGCAGGAAGTCCCGGGTTCGGTCCTTGGCTGGGGACAAAAAACTACAGGTCTTGGATGTTTATATGTTTGGGATGTCGTTTTTTCTGGTTCCCACGACACAGGGTATCCTACTGTGGGGCCAGAAGCAATGTATGTGCCTGTATGTAAAAGTTATGTTATATTATGCAGTATGAAATGTAAAATATAAGTCTCAAATAAAGTACGAGCCCATCTACATCTAACAGCCAAATTTTATATTAATTGCAATTGCAAACGTCAGGATTCCTATATTATTTAGTGGGCATATTTTTTTTAAGACAGACAGTGTGCTAAACATACACAGAGTTTGTGTATAATTTCCAGACCACGTTTATAATCGCTAAGTTATGCGAACACGGTCATGTAATGAATAGAGAGTGTTATCGTTTGAATTCAATCACAAATATAAGTTTCACAGAAAACAGAAAATAATAATTTATTTTTTAGTAATGAATTAACATTCTGTTAACTGAATGTCAGTGTAAGCCGCTGCTTCGTGGCCGTAGTTTTAGTGAAGATTAAGACAGAAAAATTCAAAACAGGGAGAAAAAAATGTACTCTGACCATATTTTGTATAATCATCTTCCACCTACATGTATTATTCCATGATAGCCATTAGAACCTTTAAAAAAATAAACAAAGAAGTCGTTTGAACATGCCGGGATTCGAACTCGCACCCTCTCCGAAGTGCGGCCAGCGCCACTGTATCACCACCGCTCTAATAACAATAAGAAAAACCTAAATGCAAAGTAGGTAGTCGGGGCTGTAAGTGATGCAATCTACTTCAGCCAGATGTCGCTGCCTGTACGTAATACAGAGAATAGTGTAAAGAGGTTCGAAATTTCACTGATGCCGGTGAGTCGCCCATTAGCTCAGTTGGATAGAGCGCTGGCACGGATAGCCAGAGGTTGCGGGTTCGAATCCCGGCATGGGTGAAACACAAAAACATCTGTACTCCGTTCGGGAATCGCACCCGGTTGTTTTGAAAAAAAAAAACCTACACTATTTCTATTTAGATATCGATTGTGCAGGTCTTAAGCATTAAATGTCTGTATGAAACATGATATCTAAAATGAATGAAATGCATTGTTTTCATACAAAATGCAATCGTAAGATCGTTACCTAAACGTGTTGAATATTTTATTAAAAAAGGCGGCGGTCACTTCGAGCACCTACTAAAATAAATTAAAGTATGTGAAAACAATGTATTTTATTCATTCGTATGTATTATAGTTTCAGACTTTCCCATACTGACCGATTTGAATGAGACACCCTGTATGTAGACACTCTGCGCAAAATGTCAGCTTCCTAGGTCCAACGGCTTGGGATGGGCGATGATGAGCGAGTCAGTCAGGACTTCGAATTTAATTTATATAGATTTAGATTTAATAAATCATGGTTGTATTCTTTTTTCTGTTTGTGCAATAAAGTGTTCTCTATTTATCTATCATTTTAGTGAAAAGTACATATATTAATAATTTTGCAATAATTAAATGTTTAGATGTCCAAGTACGAGAGATACCATTGTAAAATCAATACTTTGCCTTCCGTATTAAAGCTATTTAAATTAGTTCAGTTTGTAACGGTGCAAACCTCTTCACACCATTTTTATTTCTTTTTCCATCTATCATTTTCAAATATTTAAATTATTTACGTCACTCATTCTTCGATTTCTCTCATTTTTCACCACTACTACTTTACGCTTTGACCAGATCTGACTTTTTACCTGCTTATCCGTTTTTATCCAGTTTTTTCTGTTTTATTAAAATATTATACTAAATCTGCAAATAAAACCACACCTGAAATCGTTCCAGAGTTAATTTACTATTAGAAATATATACAACGTTCCAAGTTCTTTATAATATTCACGATTTTAATATTTTTCTGCATGAACTATTCATTAGTTACATTTCTAGGAATACACCAAGATATAGCTAATAGGTAGTCATTTTCTATAACTTTTCGCAGTTAACTAACTCAAACTCTTTACTTAATCACCTCATTTGTAAAGTGTATTTAAAATTACACTACTTTAAGACCGCAGTCTGTTTTTAATGCTTATTAGTAATTGACCAATGGTTCAATAGGCCACGGCTAGTAGAAATAATACCTTACTTTTCTTCGTGAGTCAACAAGAAAAATAATTATCTATTTTCAACGGAAAAATCTGATTATATTCCTTTAGATAAGTATCCAAAACCTATCAGCGGTGTGTGTGCCGTTAAAAGTATCTCTTCAGTCATAATTTCTCAAGATTTTTAATCCGGTGACTGACATCCGAAGACCCCTCACCTCAAAAGATGTCGAAGGCAGTGCAGGTCAAGCCAATCTGGTGCTGGTGCCCCAACTATCAACAACAATCTCAGGAGCCCAAAGTGGAGGAGGAGCCTCAAGCTGGACCCACAGATGAAGAGCTGATTGACAAGAGCAAGCTAGTTTATGTAAGTAGAACCTATATAGTTTTGCTTTGTCCTTTGTCTATCTGTCTGTCTGCCTGTGAAATGAAATGAAATTTAATGAAAAGGTTTTATTCAAAGTAGCGTAGAAACTGCGGCTTTATGAACGTTATAATTTAAACTAGGTATCCATTTCAAAATATTTTGGAGAAAAAATGGACAAAAAAAACTTCATACTTAGTCTTTCAAAGATCTCACGTATGTCTTTAATTGCAGATATCTTCTTCTGCAGGCTATATTATGTAGTACACTGCTAGACATAGCCCTCCCCTAACGAGCGCCATAGCGCCGTCTTCAGCTTGTAGGCATCATTGTTATCTAAAAATCCTTTATGTTATAGTAGTATTTTTAGCACAAAATGTACATAACACATCTGTCTGTCTATTTGTCTTTACGCAGCTTAGTATAGAGACTATAAGAACTAGAAAACTAAAATTTGGCATTGACAATACATTTTAATTACGCCAACAAATCAGTAGAATCAACATTAAGAAAACATTTTGTTCATCTTACTTTCCCAAAACCTAAATTACGGATGTATTTTTTTTCTTGCTTTCGACCATAGTGTACTTATCATTAGATTTAAAATATTATGGGTTTAGAAAAACATTTTTTCAATATTTAGGTGTCCGTTTTTGCAAAATATCTAAAGATTTTTTTTCCTTTAAATGGGCTCTTTCCCTCCCGCGCCTAAGTAAATAAGAATAATAAATATTCATGGACATATTACACAGATCTCGTTAGCCCTATACTAAGTACAACTGACTTGTGTTATAGGTGCTAACTCGACGATAGATTTAAAACAACAAATACACAGATAACATCCAAGACCCCAGACAAACTAGAAAAGTTCGTTTCCTAGTTGGACCCAGCCGGGGATCGAACCCGAGACCTTCGGTTTTACAGTCAGCGTGCTAATTTGCTGCGCCACCGAGGCCGACAAAAGTAAACGTTTATTGTAGAAATATGAAAAAATCGGTTCAGTACATACAGTATTTATTGCTTACAGTCTATTTATTCTTACTTGTCTAATTTAGTAAACAAGATGCTAACCTTAAAATTGAGATTAAATGCCTAACCTAGACAATTTCTCGCAAATTCATGAACTATGTTTATAAAATTGGCAGCGTGTTATCTAAAAGAGTGTTCTAGGTTACTTCATTTATGGAAATATGGCAGTTTTGGACTAAAAAGTCACAGTTTGAGGGTAGAACCTTGTTTACTAAATTGGACAAGTAAGAATAAATAGACTGTACATTCTATGGGAGTCATGATTGCTGAGAAAAGACTTCAACGCGCAGCCGAAGTGTTTTTCTGCACCCACTCCACTTTGGTACCTATGCAGACTTGCATATGTTGCTTGCCAACCAACGTTCAGTTTAACTATCATAATATTAACATTGACTTCAAGTGACTATATTGTTATATTAGTGGCGTTGTCATCACGAACACAATTTTCTTTTTAATCTAGTTATTTAATGAAATGAAATGAAATGAAAAGGTTTTATTCAAAGTAGCACAGAAACTGCGGCTTAATGAACGTTACAATTCAAACTAGGTGTCCATTTCAAAATCTAGATCATTTAGGAGAAAAAATGGACAAAAAAACTCCTAACTTAGTCTTTTCAAAAGTCCTTAATTAACGTAGTTTACATAATTATTTTAAACATAGAACTCATACATTGTACTGGCTTTCATTCCAGACCTCATTGTCATCTAAATAATCCATTAATTTTGGCCATACAATATTCTGTAAAAAGGCAATAACTTAATCACTTCTTTACAACATAGTCACTTGTTGTGGTTCCAAATTTTACACGAATAGGATAATATCTGTGTTCTATTTCTACGTGTGCCTATACTCGTAACCAGATAACGTAGCGTCACAAACGCACCCAGACTAAAACCATTTATATAACTCAACCTTATAACTTTAGCCTCCAGTAGGAATCGAACTAATGATTTCTATTTTGGTAGACTAACTAACCGTTACACCGACGAGGCAGGTAATACTTATCCTATTCCAATGATTGACATCTTCAGGTCCAGAAATGGGTAGACGCTCACCGACGCTTCTTCCCGCCTGCGACATACCGGGAGCTGCCGCCATCTTGCGCCAACCCCGCGCCCCCCGCGACCCCTGCGTCGCCCGTACCTTTGGTCTACTACTATGCCGAGCCAATCGGCGTGGCGGCGCTCCCCCGCGCCCCGCAAGCCCCCCACCGCATCTCACCGCTCAGGCCTAAACTCATCAAGAGATAACTTAGCATTATAACTTTTATATTATTTTTAATGCACCAACCCGTGCTAAAGACAATTTCAAAAACCTATTTAGAGGCTAAAAATTCCACCCATGCCGGGATTTGAACATAATACAGAGAATATTGTAAAGAGATTTGAAATTTCACTGATGCCGGAGATTCGCCTATTAGCTCGAATCCCGGCATGGGTGGAATTTTTAGCCTCTAAATAGGTTTTTAATATTTTAACTTTGTTAATAGGACTCTTATATTGAACTAGGATTTGAGGTACATTGTTCTAATGCAGAAGAAATTGTACACAATTATAACACTGTTATAATAAATTGCATTAGCTTTTTAATTTGCTAATACAAAATACTATAATTTAAAATGTAAATATGGACTAATAATAGAAATAAATAAATTGAATTGAATCATCTAGAAATGAAGTTATATTTTTTGTACCAAAGAAAACGGAGAATAACTTAGACAAAAAAAGGTTTTCGCAGATCTCAATAAATGCGAAATATGAAGTTACCAGCTCTAATAATAGATGAATTATAAGATTTTTATTGAATTGTAAATTCTAAGTATACATTAAAACCTTTCAAGACAACTTAAATATTGATAAACGCTTCATATATAATTGTTTTCTTCAAGATGTGACGTTTTGGCTAGAGCCCGATTCGTATGACGTGCTTTAAGAAAAAAATATAAGCCACGGTTATTCATCTATTAATACACAGTCTAACGTGTTTAAACCATGTTTGTTTTTGTAAGTTTCAAGTTTTTTTCGACTTTTATTTTTTTTTATTGTTCCTCAAACGTAACGTTTTTTTTTTACTGTTAAAACTTTGAAGTCTTTGGGCAGCACGGTAAACAGAGAATAATGAAGCTAATTTGTAATAAATGCTACGACTACATTTTATGTTAAAATAATATTAATTATACTATTATTAGAATAAGAATATCAATTATATTATTTTTAATGCACTAACCCGTGCCAAGGACAATTTTAAAAACCTATTTAAAGTATTGTACGTAATACAGAGAATATTGTAAAGAGGTTCGAAATTTTACTGATGCCGTGAGTCGCCCATTGGCTCAATTGGTAGAGCGCTGGTACGGATAGCCAGAGGTTGCGGGTTCGAATCCCGGCATGGGTGAAATTTTTAGCCTCTAAATAGGTTTTGTAAATTTGTTCCTTAGCACGGGTTAGTGCATTAAAAATAAAAATAGTGTAATCATGTGGGTACAGTGATATCGTTCCGATGTTAAAACCTAACTGCAAAGTAGGTAGTCGGGGCTGTAAGTAATGCAATTTGCTTAAGTCAGATGTCGCTGCCTGTACGTAATACAGAGAATAGTGTAAAGAGGTTCGAAATTTCACTGATGCCGTGAGTCGCCCATTGGCTCAATTGGTAGAGCGCTGGCACGGGCAGCCAGAGGTCACGGGTTCGAAACCTGGCATGGGTGGAATTTTTAGCCTCTAAATAGGTTTTTAGAATATTAATTATTTGGCATACACACAATTGTCATGCTTGTGATTTTGTGCTTCAATTAAACTTACTGGCCAATAGTGGTTGCGTTTTGTATAAAAATTTATAACAATAAACATTTTTAATTTATAACACATTTGTTTAGTTACTTTCTCCTTCATACTTATTGATGTCAACAAATTCACTAAAATGAGAACAATTTATTGTTCTGTTTTCAGGATTTCCTTAGAATATCTATAGTTTTTTAAAAGTCGATAGTAAAACAATAAAATTTATTAATTACATCACTGTGGTTTTCAGACCACCCCGATTTTATCGTGTATATTCATGCCCCCTACCGGGCACGCCACTTCATTCTATCATCCATACCTGGATACCATTACCAACAAACGATTATCTTCTTATGGCTGACAGTCAGAGCCACAACACTGTAAGTGCATACTTGCCCAGATTTTCATTTGCACATAGTGGAAATGCAACAATGCTTACAATCCTTAACCAACCCGGACTAAGCCCCCGCGGTGGAGCATGGACTAACCTACCTGCGATGCAGGATGAGACCCGCGTCCCAGCAGTGGGGCATACAAAGGTTGATATCATCATAGTGGAAATGCGGGTTATTTATTTGACTTATAAAATAATCTCGCAAATTGTACTAAATCTATAAGACTATTCAAATTATGATCAGGACCGAAACTTTTTTCAACGTATAATAATAATAAATAAATATTCATGGACATATTACACATATCTCGTTAGCCCTATACTAAAGTAAAATCCGTAAATCGACGGAGCGGTTTGACAACTCAAAATCGCATAATGTTGCCAGCTTCAGCCTAGTGTTGTTTTCGTAGATAATGTAGGATCCGGTTCGATCCGAACAAAAAACCTGTTTATTTTTTTCGAGTTTTATATTTAAAACGGGAATGTAATAATTAATTTAATAATTAAAACGTTGATGTGCAAGCTCCATGTTATATTTTTACGCTATTAAATTGACTTGATGTACATACTAAGCAAGAAAATATCGATTGTTGTTAAACCGTAAAAAACGGCACGATTTCTCATTACTTAATACTGGCAGCACTGTTGGCTAACGAAATAATGGTTGATGGCCCAAAGGACTAGTATCCAGGCCAAAATCTTCTAAAATAATAAATCTTCCTCTTCCGTAAGGTTTATTCAAATGACTTGAGCGGTGTTGTTAGATAACCGACGATTTTATACTTAGGCCGGATTCTATCCTAACCAGATACTGATGATATTAACATTATATTTGTTGAACACCTAAATACAATATAGAGTAAACTACCTGTGTGAGAAGAAAAAGACCGCAAAAAAATCCACTCTATGACCATCTTTTCTGATATTATTATTGTATTTAACATGATACATTAGTTACTACCCCTCATAATGAGATCTATTAGTGCCGTCTACACTTTTTATGCTACAACAATAGTTGTTGTTGCTACGAAGAAGAAAGTAACCTTAACCTTGACTTTGTGAGTTTAATGAACATGTTTTGATTCTCATTGCGGGGATTTGGTGTGTTTCTTAGAATTCATTAAAAGTGTTGATGGTATGCAAGCAAATAAAGCCAATTCATTGCATAAAAATGTAGGGTAGGTGAAATTTAGGTAAGATTGTAAAGGTGTAAGAGTTTTCAAAAATGTGTAGTTCTGAAAATCATAAAATTACTAGCGGTACCCCACGCTAGTAATTTTATGATTGTGAATATACGAATCCCGGCATGGGTGGTACTTGCGGGTTATCGATTTTCACATGGGAACAAGATATTTTTGCGCAGTAAAACATAGCTTATGTGTTAATCTACAATGTCGGCTAACTCCATACCAAATTTTACTTAAATCGCTCCATCCGTTTAGACGCGAAGAAGTAACAAACACACTCTCACAAACTTTCGTTCTGATAAGTGTGATGTGAAGTGTGGAGACGTGATTCAAAAAATTTAATAAATAAATCTTCAAACACTCGACCAGCTGAGAATTATCTACTGAAGGCCTGCGCAGACGAGGGACTTTTGTCCCCGAGGGAGAAAAGTCCCTGACTCGTAAAAAGTATCCTCCGAGTACTTGTCGCCGACTCAACAGCTACGGTGTGCGCTCATTTTGTTCCCCGGAAATTGAGTGAAGCGTACGCTATGGAAGCAAATATTCTGAGATTACAGTGTGTTGTAATTTACATGAAGTCGAAAAATAAAAGGAGTTTTAAAAAAAAAAAACTCCGAACTTTTGTCCTGTCCGGCCTCTTGATGTCCTCGGTAACTTAAGGGACATTTTGTACAGGGTACTTTTAGTCCTTCGTGTGCGTTATTCGATACGATTTATAAGAGATCCATATCGACGGACAAAAAAGTACCTGGGGTATGGTCCCTCGTCTGCGCAGGCCTTAAGGGACCAATCTAAATACCTCCAAATGCGTCACAATGTTGATTTTTTTAGCCCACATGCTTAGCAGTTCAATAATAGCAGTCGAGTGTGTGGTTGTTTTTCATTTCAGTTTTGCCATTCTGGTTTGGTCTAAACACTGTTTTTTTATTCCGTAGAATTCTGATATTTCATACTGTAGTGACTAGTTATAGAGACAGTTCAATTTCCAATCTTATAAGAACCCTCATTTGATTTTTAGAGATAGATAAATAAATAGAGAGCACTTTATTGTACCCGAAAATGGAAATAGTACTTTTCTTTGATCCTATTGTGGTTGAAAATTAAACGGACTCCTAAAGGCCTCGTATAAGTCCGGTTTTTATTGTTGATAAGGTTTTTAATGCCACCATTGTAAGTACAAATGACAGACCATCAACATTTACACGCAAGTACTCTACTCAGTTACGTTACCGGCGACTTTACAGGAAAAATGTAAAAGCTTGACTTGCTGTCACCTGTACTGACAAAAGGAAAAAGTACAAACTTTAACAATTAATAAATCACTTCCACTCAACTGATTGTCAAAACCTATTTAGAGGCTAAAAATTCCACCCATGCCGGGACTCAAACCCGCGACTTCTGGCTAACCGTGCCAGCGCTCTTCCAACTGAGCTAACGGGCGTTTTACCGGCATCACTGAAATTTCGAACCTCTTTACAATATCCTCTGTATTACGTACAGGCAGCGACATCTGGCTGAAGTAATTTGCATTACTTGCAGCCAGAGGTCGCCAGTTCGAGTCCCGGCACGGGTGGAATTTTTAGCTTCTAAATAGGTTTTTAAAATAATCCTTAGCATGGGTTAGTGCATTAAAAAGAATATAATCAACTGATTTTGTTGCGTATCTTCTTCTTCAGGCTATATTAGTCCACTGCTGGACAAAGCCCTCCCCTAATGAGCGCCATAGCGCAAGGTTGTTCCATTGGGGGGTAATGCCCATGTTGAGTATAAATTATTTATCAATGATCTTTTACTTTTCCAGTCCCAAACTAAGATACCATGTTATACTTTTTTTATTTTTAATGCACTAACCCGTGCTAAGGACAAATTTAAAAACCTATTTAGAGGCTAAAAATTTCACCTATGCCGGGATTCGAACCCGCAACCTCTGGCTATCCGTGCCAGCGCTCTACCAATTGAGCCAATGGGCGACTCACCGGCATCAGTGAAATTTCGAACCTCTTTACACTATTCTCTGTATTACGTACGGTGAATTTTTTAGCCTGTAAATAGGTTTTTAAATTTGTCCTTAGCACGGGTTAGTGCATTAAAAATAAAAATAGTATAATCATGTGGGTACAGTGATATCGTTCCGATGTAAAACCTAACTGCAAAGTAGGTAGTCGGGGCTGTAAGTGATGCAATTTGCTTAAGCCAGATGTCACTGCCTGTACGTAATACAGAGATCCCCGGCATGGGTGGAATTTTTAGCCTCTAAATAGGTTTTTAAGATACCATGTGCTATGATGGGGTAATGGAAATACACAGAGATTAAAACATACAGAGGCCCTCAGTGGGAATAGAAGTCAAAAAAAACAAAGACACAATTGTGTTTGGCATTAGAAATTAAAATCATTTATTCATCCTTCGCTACAGGACATTTCATTTAGCATTTGCATAATTCATTAAAATTATTAACCCATTAGAATTATAATGTAGATTAAGATTACACATACATAAAACACAATGTGATCGCGTGATTTACAATTTGAAATAGTATCTTATCATAATCTAACAGTCCGTTTACATTTATGCATATTTTGCGGTTATAAGTGTGGTGTTTTATCAAAAATTCACGTCAGTGAAATATCGTGCGTATAGGATGCTAGCATAGCGTCTACAAGCACACTATACCGTTGTATTTTAACCAAAATACTTGGAAATATTGATACAAATACCGCCATGGTATAAATAAAATTGTAAATCACGCCGAATCAAATAATATCATCATACATTAAAATTGTAACATAATATATCGTTACACTATTTTTATTTTTAATGCACTAACCCGTGCTAAGGAACAAATTTAAAAACCTATTTAGAGGCTAAAAATTTCACCCATGCTGGGGTTCGAACCCGCAACCTCTGGCTATCCGTACCAGCGCTCTACCAATTGAGCCAATGGGCGACTCACGGCATCAGTGAAATTTCGAACCTCTTTACAATATTCTCTGTATTACGTACAGGCAGCGACATCTGACTTAAGCAAATTGCATTACTTACAGCCCCGACTACCTACTTTGCAGTTAGGTTTTAACATCGGAACGATATCACTGTACCCACATGATTACACTATTTTTATTTTAAACCTAACTGCAAAGTAGGTAGTCGGGGCTGTAAGTAATGCAATTTGCTTAAGTCAGATGTCGCTGCCTGTACGTAATACAGAGAATATTGTAAAGAGGTTCGAAATTTCACTGATGCCGTGAGTCGCCCATTGGCTCAATTGGTAGAGCGCTGGTACGGATAGCCAGAGGTTGCGGGTTCGAACCCCAGCATGGGTGAAATTTTTAGCCTCTAAATAGGTTTGTAAATAATATATCGTTACAAGAATACACAGGAACATTATTTCATTATCAAAGTCAGTTACGAATACCCTCGTAATCTTAATCTAAAGTATCTATCGATATTATTTATTGTCATAATTTGGACAGTAAATCTGCGAAGCAACTATGCTAGATCTTATGCAAGTTTAAAAGTAAGATAAGGGATAAAAAATACCTACTTCTACAGGGGGTCCCGGAAATTAAAATCAAGCCGGAACCGGGTAACAGGCTAAGTCTTAATACTTGTCAGAAAAATATAAAAAGGTATCGTTCATAATTTCTTAAATAGAAGACCTAGATATTTTTTTATATTTTTCTGACAACTGTTATGACTTAGCCTGCTACCCGATTCCAGTATGAAGTCAACTTCCGGGACACCCTGTATAAAACTAAAAAGTTGGCTTGCAATAAAATCTACTGTTCATAACTACCTATTTTTTCTTTCTTTTTTTCTTTTACGTATTTTAACATTAACATTTTTAACATTTACATACTGGCACAAACATTGCTTCTGGCCCCACACTAGGATACCCTGTGTCGTGGGAACCAGAAACAACGACATCACAAACATGTAAAGATTTTCTTATCGAGCCGTTATTTCAATAGGCAGCTAAACGTCCATATTTGATCAATTTATATTTTTATGTCACAAACTGTACCTACTACTGCATCCAATCATTACGTGTCTATATTTTTTAAATCTATATTCGTTAATTTTGTGTCTGTTGATGTAACTTTTTTGTGTTTGTACTCTTATATTACTACCGTTTTACTACAAAAAAAAATCAAACAGGCCTTGAATCGCTCGTAGCCTCGGCTGCCTGAGTGATTATACACGATCACGAAGGTTAAACAACACAGGACTCGTTCAGTGCATGGATGGGTAAACTGTCTATGACTCGAGTGGCATTTTTCCGACCGATTCCGTGCTTTGCATAGCACATTAAGCAGTTGGTCACGGATGCCGTCGATAGATGGCGGTTGTTAAGCCAAGTCAGAGGCCTTAGGGCGGCTTGAAAACTTCTGACATTAAGACCAGCGACTAGTCTTGCAAGCCTCCACCAATCCGAACTTGGCCCTCGTGGTGGAGTGTGGCCTATACCTTCCTCAGGGAAGAGAGACGTGCCCCTCGGTGGGGACATAATGGGTTGATGGTGAGGGCTTACCACAATACAAGCATATATAAGCTATATTTGCCAAATAAAAGTTTTGGAGTGTCTAAATATAGACCATATCTAAGCCCCCTTGGCCCCCGTGGTGGAGTACGGCCTAACCTTCCTGCGATGCAGGAAGAGACCCGTGCCCCAGCAGTGGGGACATACAAGGGTCGATAACGAAGCCGCATCTAGGTCTTACACAACATAACCTATTGTGGTAAACATATTTCGAAACACTTGTTCAACAGCTGTCTAATTTTTTTGCAGTAAAACGGTTTATGTTTACAATTTTGCCGTGAATTTAGCTGAATAATGGAAGACCAACAATACAATTATTTATCAAGGGGTAACCTGGACCTAGTTATCAGTGACAAAATAGTAAATCTTTTAAATCTGTAAATCATTTATAGTACGTTTTTACAAAATATTAATAGTTGACATAGCTAGTTTTTGAACCTACCCTCAGTCCAATTTACTCTACAAGCCATTTCAGACTACCCGTGACCATGGCAATGTTGCCATAACGTCAAAAACTAAGGTAACGTTTTACCTAATAAATAATCGCGATAAGGCTTTTATTGAGAACAAAGGAATTCGAAGGTTTGTGTCCACGGCAATTTTGTGCAGAAATCGAAGTAGGTACTAGGCTGTATCACCATTTGCAAGCAAAAACGCACTACGTAAGAAAATTTGAGCTATTTTAAGTGTTAGTTCCAGGCAACCACTTAATTATTGTATTTATGAAAATACACGCTTATATCCAAAAATACCTAAATTTAGCACAAAATAAAACGTTACAACCAACACACAGTGACATGAACTATGACAGTTATCCTACCGCATAAGTACCATAATGGCATCAAAACATAATATTTATTAGAACAACTAATTACCACGAGATTGCACTGCCTAAAGTACCCTCCCGGGGACTGGTTTTTTCTCGTCTGCCCGAACAAAAAAAAGGAGTGCATTGTTTTTAGGGTGTACGTATTCGTACGTATGTACATTGTTACTGTCAATCGTTTTAGCAATAAAACTAAATATTCACGCTATGGTGTGCTCAGAAAAAACGTGTGTACTATTCTTTAGATAAATAAATTTATCTGAAGAATACTTATTTTACTATAATCACGATGAAACCACAGCCTTAACGCGGACAAAAAGAACCATCACGGCAAACGTTTAGTCCTATGTCTTTGCCAAGCAGGCAATAGTTTGGACAACATTATTTTGAACTAAAACTTTCGGAGGCAAGTGGAGACTTCTCGTGTGGGAGTCTAGCCTGGGTAGCACGAAGACACTAGTGGCGCGTGTCAAAAGTCAAAGGTCGCGACTTTCCAGTACATTAATTGTCAAATCAGACGTTTTTGCGCCACAAGACGCGTGACTGGTGCCATCGTACTATTCAGACAAGACCCACTTCACGGCCTCAATTCTACTAGTGCATTATAGTACCATGACAGATACACGCCCGGGTCTCGTGGGTTATTTTTCATACCATTGACGCCTAGAAGGTTCGATGTAAGTGCGGGCCTAAGTTTGTTAAGGTGCTTAGAAGCGCTAACTAGCCCCACCAATGGAATAAAAATCATAAATGATGTTATTATTTTTAATGCACTAACCCGTGCTAAGGATAATTTTAAAAAGCTATTTAGAGGCTAAAAATTACAACCATGCCGAGATACGAACCCGCGACCTCTGTCTATTGTGCCAGCGCTCTTTTCAACTGAGCTAATAGGCGACTCACCGGCGTCAGTGAAATTTCGAAGCCTGTACGTAATACAGAGAATAGTGTAAAGAGGTTCGAAATTTCACTGACGCCGGTGAGTCGCCAATTAGCTCAGTTGGAAAGAGCGCTTGCACGGAAAGCCAGAGGTCGCGGGTTCGAATCCCGGCATGGTTGGGATTTTTAGCCTCTAAATAGGTTTTTAAAATTATCCTTAGCACGGGTTAGTGCATTAAAAATAATAACATCATTTATGATTTTTATTACATTGGTGGAGCAGTTAGGACTTAAATCGATTTCCGCTGAAAACGGCCGTTTTTGGCGGAAATCGATTAAACTCCTAGACTGTTTATCTTAGAATCTAGGCTGTAGGTTCTAAAAATAGATATCACAGTTGTTAAAAATTCTCATGTTCAATTTTAGATATAAACAAGTTGTGGTTTTTACTCCATTGCAATGGGCTAGTTAGCGCTCCTAAGCGCCGTTGGTGCCGGCTGTCATGGATACCATTGTATGCCCCCACTGCTGGTCTTTTTCTGCATCCATCTCCCGGTCTTTTTCTGCATGTTCCACCACGGGGCCAATTCCGGTTTGTAAGGATTGTAAGGTGGTGGGCCTTACCGTCGGTGAGGTCTTATGGGCGGCTTGATAACTTCTGACAGTTAGGCCCGCCGCTCTCTTACAATCCTCCACCGACCCGGACTGAGGCCCCTTGATGGAATATGGCCTAACCTTGCTGCAGGGTATAGGAAAAGCCATGCCTCAGCAGTGGGGACATACAAGGGTTGATATCGATGTGCGCGCCTAGACTTGATGCAGCAACGAAATTAAATAGCCACGGTCATGTGATGTTCATTAAACTATAATGCAATAACCGAGTTTAGGCCATGGTCACTGAGCCCTCGGAGTAAGTACCTAAAACTTTCGTGATCACTACACGTTAGTAGCTTAATTCCTAATTCAGCTAAGTACATCCGGAATTAAGCTAATTGTCATCTAGTGGTTTTATTAGACACACTACTTGGTTCAGAACAGTTCGCCGTAAAGCCTAATAAAATTGTACACTTCTTTAATTTTGTGCAGTTTGCTACACCGGTAGCGCCATCTAGTGTTTTCTTAGTTGTACTAACGCCTTACAAAATATCCATTTTACCTTACATAGTTAGATTTCTAGGCCACACCGTTTACACCGCTGTCCGAGAAGGGATACCCGGAGTCGTATTCAATATCCATATTTTCGAGAAACACCGAGCAGGCTGCAGCCGTGATAGAAGCGGGTGAAGTGTACTCAAGGCACTCTACGTTTTGAGCAGCGAACTTCTGAAAGAACTCGGCTACGGAGTCGCTCACTTCTTTTTTGGGCTGCTTTGCCTTCTGATGCCACGGGGAGTCTTTCATCGGGGGCCAGACCGGTGGTGGATTTGTAGAGGTTTCCTTTTTGATGACTTCAGGGCCATCTTTCTTTGCAGGGCTCTTCGAAGCGTCGCACCAATCACCGATTTTATTTGCGGACGTTTTCGGAGCAGCGTTTGTGAGAGACGGCTGGTCCGATGTCACAGGGTCGGCCGCTTCTACGGCTTTGGCACCACTTTTCTCTTTATACTCAGCCTTGATCTTGTTCCAAGACTGTGCAAAGTCATCGTTGGGGTCCCAGTTGCCGTGGATCCAGTAGGGTTTTGGTACTTCACTGGCAGGCGGGGAAGCCTGGTATTTGTCAGTAGAGGCAGCAAAGTCAAAGAGTTGGTAGAGTCGGATGGTCTGAGGATAATAGTTGTCTAGGCAGCGGCAGATATGTTTGAAGCACTGGTGACATTCGCGTTTCTCTAACAAGGAGATCAGCTCACGCCGGATCGATTGGAGTGCCTCCTCCTGGAATTGGAAAGGGATAGTTTTACATTCCATTACATTCTGCCTACCATGCAAGAGGGCCGGCTGAGAACAAAAAAAACCCCAGGTCTTGGATGTTTACACTGTCGTTGTTTCTGGTTCCAACGACACAGGGTATCCTAGTGTGGGGCCAGAAGCAATGTATGTGCCTGTATGTATATGTTACATTCGTTTCTCAGTCTTGTAGGTGAACAGATCGTAAAGTGGCGGGAAATTTAAATTTTTCGCGGTTTACTTTATTTTTTTGGCAAGAATATTATGGTACAATTTCACGCGATTCCCAACAGTAAGAAAATCTTTTCAAAAACAGAAAAAGGAGTGGATTAAAAACGGTTGATTTAGTGAACTAATCAATAACTCAAACAAATCACTTAGGAAAGTCGAAGTGATGTGTTTGATATTGGTTGGACAAACTTAACAAAAAATATTCCATGTGCGTCTATCAAGTGACCAGATGGGCATCAAACCAACTTTAGTGATGTTAAACTTGCTGATTTTTTAATTCATACTAAGCTCGTTTAATTGAGATTATTTATAAGATGATGATGATGATGATAATGATATTAATGATGATGATGGTAATGATAAAAATGATAATAATGATGGATGATTTTATGAATAAGACCGTGATGCAAAACCTGCGGTTCGCACCGAAATTGACCTATTCTTGTGCTGGAATGTACTTTAATACTTTATAACGTTTTAATACTATATATAGTAGGTGGAAAACTTTGATTAAGGTCTCAAGGTACTAAGGAACCGGTGTCTGCCCAGTAGCCCTAATGATTCGATCCACCACGTGTCGGGAGCGTGGTGCCCTAAAAGTGCGTACGCTCGAAAGGCAATAACGATTACAATATTATGCATACGAGTACAATGCCTATATTGATTTAAATGCGGATCAATTTAAGCTTAGAAAAGCTATTGCTGAAAACGTCAACAATAATTAACTAATGTCTCTGGTTCTGTACTAGTTCTAATTGGGGGCTTTGCTGCTATTTGGCATTTTAATGTTTTTATTTATTCTACTGTTTTCTTTCCAAATACTTAAAAATGAAATAAAACAAAGTAACAAGTAAATAAATCTAAAAAGACCTATTTAGAGGCTAAAAATTCCATGCATGCCGGGATTTGAACCCGCGACCTTTGGCTATCCGTGCCAGAGGTCGCGGGTTCGAATCCCGGCATGGGTGGAATTTTTAGCCTCTAAATAGTTTTTTTTTATTGTTCTTAGCACGGGTTAGTGCATTAAAAATAATAAAATCAATCGATAGCGTCTAGTTTCTTTTCTCTTTCTAAGAGAAAGCCTGAGCCCCGCAGTAGAACGTATGTAAGTAGGATAGGGACAGTAACAATAAACGAACTGAGGAGTAAACCTGAAAAGAAAAAACTTGTAGGCTTTTAGTCCGGATCTACTTACGGGTGTTGTTATATCGGAAGAGTCCGACCAGGTTTCGCTCGGTTGTGAGACGAGCAACCGACGACGCGAGCTTTGTCTCTGCTCACCATGATTAAGCTCTGCGAATTGGAGCAAAACCTGGTCATACTCTTCCGATATAACAACCCCGGATCCGGACTAAAAGTCTACAATGTATTGTGCTTACGAAAGTTTTAGTTTAAGAAGAAACTTACCATAATTAGTAGTAATTCACACGACAACGTACTCAATATTGCTGCTCTGTTTTTTATTTTGATTTGAGAGTAAAGGCCTAATATAGGTGCCGTAATGTACAAGTGATTAGCGAACGGGGTGATTAGTTTATTGTCTCTGTCACACTGATAAACTTCACCAGGATTCTTCGCGAGTGAATCATATGCACCTTGTGGGAAATACTACAAATCGCCGGTTATTGAATTGAGAAATTCACTAATTGCTATTAGTCTTAAGAAGCTCTTATGTTGTTGTAAACAAATCGATAAAACAGCTTGTCTACAGTTTATTTATTCTTACTAGTCAATTTAGAAAACAAGATTCTAACTTTAAAATTGAGATTAGATGCCTAAACTAGACATTTTCTCGCAAATTCATGAACTATGTTTATAAAATTGGCAGCGTGTTATCTAAAAGAGTGTTCCAGGTTACTTCATTTATGGAAATATGGCAGTTTTGGACTTAAAAGTCACGGTTTAAGGGTAGAATTTTGTTTACTAAATTGGACAAGTAAGAATAAATAGACTGTAGGATGACACACACCAACGCCGTGGCCGTCATTACGATATACACACATCCGTCATTTACTGCAGTAATGCTTATAATATAGAAATTGTCTCAATGTTATGGTTTGATTTAATATTTTTTATGTCATTTGAGCGCTTCGCAAGGCATGTTTAGCAGTTGGTGCCGGCTGTCATGTAACGACATTCGTTAAGCCTTGTTAGAGGACTTATTATGGGCGGCTTGATAACTTTTGACTTGGCGGCTTGACAACCCAGACTTGGCCCCCTTGGTGGAGTATCGCCTAACCTTCCTGCGATGTATGAATTAAATCTATGAATATGTTTTACTGGACATAAAAAACCGATATTCTGCTTTATATAATCATCATGCATAGATAGATAGAGATAGAGAACACTTTATTGTACAAATGGAAATCACACAGATATTTCTTAACCCAAGAGTACAAACGGCGGTCTTATCATTAAAAGTGATCTCTTCCAGAGAACCTTTTTTGTATGCATATATCTAATTATTTGATTTAAAAAGCAACAAAAGAAACTAAGCCTTGCCAAAATTATCTAGATTTTGAAATTAACACCTACGAGTGAATATTTAATTTTCAGTTTGTCTGAAAATTATTGTTGTTGTTGTTGTTGTATCTTTGTTCAATTGTTGTTGTTGTATCTACACAAATCTATTTTATTTATCGGTATTGTAACAAGTGGCAGACCATTGTAACAAGTGGCAGACCGTATTCTCTGCCTATTCCTCTGAGATAAGTCGTGACTTTATATGTGCCTGTAAATTATAAGTAAAATTTTTAATGCACTGTCTCTCTTCAAAGACGTTATATTTTGCACTGCGTTTTATGTTAATACGGCATTCCATGTTTGTATTTTGAACATAATTATAAAATACCATAAACTCACGCCTGTGTCTCAAAGAGGTAGGCAGAGACCAGGGACAGTCACCTGCCGCGATATGTACAGATTACCATCGCTTTATCTACGTTCCTTCAGTTCATTAGTCGTTGCATGCATGCACCTCGGTTTCGGGTACTTTTCATCTTGCCATCAAACAGATGGTACAATTTGTTAGCTTTTAGAATATACCTCGGGCTCTAGAGTAGGCTTCGGTTTTCGCCGAAAGTACACGAGTGTAATACTACTTCCTGCTCTGTATAAAACTTTTCTACACTTATATATTTTTTTCTATACTTATTGCACGCCGGTACCGGGTACTTTTTATCTTTCCCTTTGCTAATACACCCCCTATCTGGTCGATGTATGTCCGGCGTGCGTGCATGCAACGACTTATAACGTTGATGAAGCGAAGGTGATCTGTCAGGATCGTGGCAAGTGGCAGTCCGTCTCTGCCTACCCCTCTGGGATACAGGAGTGAGGTTACGTACATGTATGTATGTATGTATGTATGTATGTATGTATGTATGTATGTATGTATGTATGTATGTATGTATGTATGTATGTATGTATGTATGTATGTATGTATGTATGTATGTATGTATGTATGTATGTATGTATGTATGTATGTATGTATGTATGTATGTAAATATGTACTTATTGCACACGAAACATTTAACAGGACATTACATAAGAAATAACAAGTACAAAGACGAGCTTATCTCTGAAAGATATTTCTTCGAGCAAACTTTAGAGAGTCGGAGGAGCAGTACAAAGCGGGTCTGTATACTTGTACAAAATATACTATCACTATTTTGAAAAGTTATGTTAAATTAGTGCTAAATTAGTTCCAATATTTCTATAACATGAATATATCTGATTCTATCCGATAGTATATTCCAATTTACGATACCCGAGATATATTCTAAAAGCTAACTGACTAATTATACTTCTTAGGGTGACTTAGCATTACCAATAATCTAGATACAATTAATCCTTATTTAAAATGAAATAATTAAAGAATGAAAGCGTTGGTATTGCTTTTAGTGAGTTTAGTAGTTTAATAAATTGTTTTATAGCCGTTACCTTATAGCTGTTTCCGTTAGAAATATTTTTGACAACCGTTACTTTTCTCAACATAAACTACTTAAACTCTAGACATACCATTTTGTACTCCGGATCCATGAAACTGTATTCATCGTAGAACTCCATCGTAGCGCAGATGTCGTCAAGAAACACACACGAAACAAGTCACATAAAACACGCAATCGATGGCTATAAAGTTACTTATTTCATAGTTTTGCACGACGTCACCGCGGCGAGAAATGATTCGGAATGCAATCGCAATCGAAGTTAACGCGGGTAGGTATCAAATAAAGTTCCGAATGAAGTTTCCGAGTGACACCTCGGGCACCCGCTTGGATGGGGCGGGTGGCCAAAAGTGACCAGCGTAGATCTAATCACCCGCAAAGTAAGAAACGCCCACCGTTACTATACTCCCACCGCATTGTTACAAACTTGTTTAAAAACTGGAACCAATTATGCGCCAGGATGCGATGGATGCGCCATTTTTGTTATCAGCGGTGGTGGGGATCGTTACCTGAGCGTCGGCGAGTCAATGTTTCGGTAGGGTATTGTTTTGAAGGTCGACTTCGGCGCTCTTTTTGAAAGAAAGATTGCTAATGGAGTCATTGTTAAATTAGTACAATGAGTCTCCGATAAGCTGCGCCTATCAACACAAAGTGACAAATCGAGAAGGATTTGTGTTGTTATTATATGCAGTATTTAGTTAGGTACCTTAGTTAGTTAGTTAGTAAGACCTGAGATTTCCGCACTTAGCCTTATAGTTGGGCCATTGTACGTAGCAAGCGCTGAGGTATGCTAACACCTCAGAGACTAGGGTTTCCTTAAGATGTTTTCCTTCACCGTCAGCGAGTAGTATTGGTACTATAATTTCACAAATGTACATAACTTAGAAAACAAAGTCATTGGTACATTCCGGGGTTCGAACCCACGACCTCACGATTGAGAAGCCGGCGTTCTACACCGCTCCGCTACCACCGCTCTAATTAGGTACCTTGTTAATTGTTTTTTCACCACGCTGCACAATCACTTGATCTGGTCCTAAACTAGGATACCCTGTACTATGGTGTATTTAATGAAGTATGTTTTAAAATCTGTTGAAAAGTAAGACTTATGATATGACTTGTGATACAAGAAGAGGTAAGAATATTGATCAGGGTAATAAATAAAACGAATAAGCTAAAAGCAACATCATCATCTTAACCGCCTAATCATCTCGAACACGACAGGAGAATATGTGCATGTAATTATTTTTTTATTAATTTACTTTCCACAAAGGCATGCCATGACAGGCTTAGCGATATGTATTTTGTTTATACTCGACAATAATATTATCTTCATTAAAATTTACCAATTTTTTAAACTAAGTTATTGTAGACTTTTTTGTCCGGATCTACTTACGGGTGTTGTTATATCGGAAGAGTCCGACCAGGTTTAGCTCGTTTCGTAAGTAGATCCGGACAAAAAGTCTATAATGTGTTGTGCTTATAAAAGTTTTAGTTATTATTATGTATTAAATCATAAGTATATTTTTTTTAAATACACTGTTCTTAAGTACGGATTCACGAGTAATAACGAACTATAACAAACTTATAAATAAAAAAAACAAGGTTTAAAAGTAAGTATATTCTATCTATCTAGGTCTTCAAAATAGCACACAAACTGTAAATTAATGAGTGTTACAAGTTAAACTAGGCGTCCAATTCAAAATCTAGATCATTATGGAAAAAAATGGATTGAAATCTTCCAAATATAGTATCTTTAAAGTTCCTAATTAACAGAATATACTTAATTACTGCTGTGTGGTGTCGGCCTAGAGAATAGCACCAACCCAATTCTTCCCGCGGGTGTCGTAAAAGGCGACTAAGGGACACAAACCAGGGGGTGGGCAGCCGCGCCCCCTGCAGTACAATTCCACCGAACTGCGATCCCCAACCCGCATGCCCAGCGTGGGGATTATGGGCATTACCCCTTATGATAGCACAATGTGGTGCTCTTTAGGGGAGGGCTATGTCCAGCAGTGGACTAGTATAGCCTGACGATGACGACGACATAATTATTATAAAACACTATAAAGTAGGTGTCCAATTCAAAATCTAGATTATTTTGGCGAAATAATGGACAATAAACTCCTAAAATAGTCTTTCCCAAGGCCTTAATTAACAGAATTTACATAATTATTATAAAACATAGCATTGTATTGGCTTTAATTCCAGTCACCATTCTCTTCTAAATGTTTTATTCTATGTTATAGTATTTTTATTATTAGTGGATATTTAGACTATTATTTTCTGTTAGCGATTTTTAGACCACGATGATTTTGGTCTAAGATATATTTATATATATATATATATATATATATATATATATATATATATATATATATATATAGCTCAATTGGTAGAGCGCTGGTACGGATAGCCAGAGGTTGCGGGTTCGAATCCCGGCATGGGTGAAACTTTTAGCCTCTAAATAGGTTTTTAAATATATAGATGGATAAATAAATAAAGAAAACACTTTATTGTACATAAAAATGGAAATTACACAGATATTTCTTGACGTAGGAGTCCAGACGGCGGCCTGACATGATTTAACGACTGCCATTACAAGACAGCCGGCACCAACGGCTTAACGTGCCCGCCACTAGCGGAAAAAAGCTACTTGACATAAACCGCGTATGGGCGAGTATGGCCTAACCTTCCTGCAATGCAGGAAGAGACCCGTGCCCCAGCAATGGGGGCATACAGGGTTGCAATCGAGACATAGGCCGCGCTTGTTGTTAGTTAACTCAAGTGATTGATTCCAGTCACTCGGTATGACCAGACCACGAGCGCTTCAGAAAGCATGCTTATCTTTAAAACTTAAAATGTACTCGTGAGTTCGAGGTTCAGCGTAAAGCTGACCTTGATACCAAACGCTACCAGTTAAAGGCTCGCCCACCTGCTGCCCTAACATATAACTATGAGAACTGCGTTCTCACGCGCCCTCGTGTGCACATAGTTTAGCCTCGTAGATAGGCTACATAAGCCATCTTCGAGCGCACCAGCGCCATATCTCTGATTAGGGGTCAAAATGGTCGCCATGGCCGAAATCGGTCGGAGCCATCATCATCGTTATCATCAAGGAGCGGTGGCATCGGAGCGGTGTAGAACGCCGGCTTCTCAATCGGGAGGTCGTGGGTTCGAACCCCGGCATGTACCAATGACTTTCTTTTCTAAGTTATGTACATTTGTGAAATTATAGTAGCAATACTACTCGCTGACGGTGAAGGAAAACATCGTAAGGAAACCCTAGTGTCTGAGGTGTTAGCGTACCTCAGCGCTTGCTACGCACAATGGCCCAACTATGAGGCTAAGTGCCGAAATCTCAGGTCTAACTAACTATCGTCATCACCATCAAAATGTACATAAATCGGCGATTGACATGGGCTCCTGCACTAGGTAGAACCTCTCTCACGGGATCCCTGATAAGACCAAGAATTTTAACAAGGTGTATTTGCTCTGTTCCGTGATTTGAAGGGAAACACTTTTTGTTTCTTTCATCAAATAACAAAAGCAACTTTTGAAACAAACATATTGTTCGGAACGCCGAGTGGAATTACCCTGCCATCGGCTTAAAAATTCACAAATCGACTCGCTGTCTGCAGAAATGTTAAACAATAGAACACTGTCCGTTTTCTAACCACCTACATATCATTATTGGCAATTACACCTTAAATTCTTGAAGGTAAAGTAATATTTCAAAGGCTTTCCTTTTATGACAACTCGCAGCAGTGGAAATATTCCTAGCAAAACAATCGCTTCTCCTAGGTATCGAACCCTTCCATGTACTGCCAGTTAGGTGCAGGTATTGACTTTATTGCCCTCAGCTTAGGGCTATTGTCTCACAGTTCTAGGAGTAGCGGAGGTAAAAATATTTATTTTAAGGCGATATTCCTAACAACCTCTTATGAAAGCGAAAAACCGATTGCTCAAATAATTTATAGGTGGCCGAAACTATTTGACTAAATTATATTATTGTTAATGCACTAACCCATGCTAAGGACAAATTTAAAAACCTATTTAGAGGCTAACCTATTTACTCGGGGCTGCAAGTGATGCAAATTACTTCAGCCAGATGTCGTTGCCAGTACGTAATACAGAGAATATTGTAAAGAGGTTCGAAATTTCACTGATGCCGGTGAGTCGCCCATTAGCTCAGTTGGAAAGAGCGCTGGCACAGATGGCCAGAGGTCGCGGGTGCGAATCCCGGCATGGGTGGAATTTTTAGCATTTAAATAGGTTTTTTATATTTGACTAAAACAAATCCCAAACCGGGACCTCCGGGGAGTTAAATCCCGTCAACTTTCTAATATTTGTAATGCATTTAAGCGTCGTACATATAAGGCTTTTAAGTGAAATATTTTTCTTAAAATCAGTCCATATGTTTAAAGTGTACGAGGTCATAAATCTGTGTCAGGCAATATTATAATATTATCCAATATAAATTGAACCTTATGACTTTTAAATAAAGTTCTCAAACAAAGAAAATTGTTCACTAATAATAATATTGGCCTTTTTGCATCTACTTAATGAGATGATTTATACAGCGTCCAGTTGTATCTTCACTCACACTAAGTAGATGGGTGAAGGGACCACTCCAACGCTGTAGTGCCTGGGACATAGTTTTATAGATGGTGTAGGCTTGCCCAGCACCTATACCACCCTGACAGCTTAAACAAAATTGAACTTGAAAGAAAACGTCTAATTTTGGCATCTTATGTCAATTTTCAGGTTAGAATCTTGTTTACTAAATTGGATAAGTAAGGATAAATACATTATTATTTTTGTGCAAATTTAACGCAAACTGTCCCTTTTATTTGAAGTTGAAGTTAATTATAATAAATTCCATACAAAAATTATAGTCTGTTTAATGCACTGACCCGTGCTCAGTACAATTTAAAAAAACTCTATTTAGAGGCTGTACGTACCTAATACAGAGGGTACTGTAAAGAGGTTCGAAATTTCACTGATGCCGGTGTGTCGCCCATTAGTTCAGTTGGAAAAGCGCTGGCACGGATAGCCAGAGGTCGCGGAATCCCGGCATCGGTGGAATTTTTAGCCTCTAAATAGGTTTTTGAAATACATACATTCGTCCGAAGAAGATTATCTTTTTTGTGCAAATATAACGCGAACTGTCTTTTTCATTTGAAGCTGAAAATAATTATAATAAATTACACACAACACTATTACTTGTCCTGCTCCGAAACTAGATAATTAGCTTCGAGTATGTAGTCATTTTTACAAATTTACGGTGACTCCTGGTGAAAATCGAATCTACGGCCTACGGTATGGTAATCGAATGTGGTACCTACCGTTATATCAAAGAGAAAGACCAGCAGAGATTGGTAGAGGGATGCAGCTAAATTCACACACAAATGTCTGATCATGCGACATCAAACTAACCGAAACACTTAATAAAATTCATGCCCACTGCTGTCAAATAAAAACTAAGTACTATATTTTAGTAACAAAGGGTCTTGATAATTACCTTTATGATTTTCTTGGATTACATTAAATTTTCTTTTATGTTAATACTCTTTATTGCACACCATACATTTTTCTCACTGTTTTTTTTATGGCTTTTCGTTATCTGTAATTTCCCTAACCTGTCATTTAAATTTCGTTGCATTATTCTTATTGATACTAGCGCTTCCTCAATACCTTAAATTCCACATTCAATTTTTACAAATCGATCCATCCCATGTACTCTGAGTCGCCATAAAGTAACGTACATACAAGTGCGGAAAACATAATGCTTGTTTACATTCACAGTCGGGTACAAAGTAGGCTTGTATTTCGTGCACTTCTACGCAGGTACGCGACATAACATTTTGAACGTCGCATGTTCAACGTAAAGATACAGAGTGCTTAGTGCGAGTTTTTTAACTACTCGATCGCGTTAACGTAAACTCATATTTCTATGGCATCGAGGAAGCGCCACCTAGTGACAAGTATGGATATTAAAATGGCTGAGTGCGAGTTGTAATGGTTTACGTTGAGAAGTGAACACGTTTATCAGCCAAAACACGAATAAACGCGAGTGCGAGTTGTACTGTGACAGCGTTTTGCCAGTTCGAACGGTTAACTTACTCATACTAGTAACTATTATCTAATCTGTGCTCATACTCACTACTCAATGCTCGATTAACGCGGTAGTAAAGTTATTCAATTCGATCTGTCAAACTCGCACTAAGCACTCAGAATTATAAAAGTAGCATTCATTATCTTGCCGTCCAGAAAACATCGTGAGGAAATCTGAAAAACGTCCAGGGAAAACCAACACTTAAAATTGCCCTTAAAGAGCACGATGTGCCTACTTTACGATGATTAAGCCCGTTCTCTTTTTTTTTCTCTCTCTCTCTCTCCCTCTCTCTCTCTCTCTGAAAGTAGCCTTGGGTAACACAAGAGCCAGATATGAGTGGACACACAACTCCCTCGCCGTCAAGTGTGTCCCATTCATATCCCAGAGATGTCAACTAGATCTAGCTCCCTTACACATACTTTCAACTCAGTACAGTAGTCATCTCCTGCTACATTATCCAGCTCACACACAATGCGCGAGGGCGAGATCAACATTGTCTGACATCTGTTACATTCGGACACACTTTACCCAAGTCTATCTGAGAGAAAACATGTTCCCTACTACCTTAAATCAGCCTCCTTGCTGTGAGCATGGAGGTTAAAACGTAGTTCAAGTCAAATATCCAAGTTACCAGAAATGTAAAATAATTTAAATAATGCCACGTGCCTTAAGCGCTCGTGGTCTAGGCGAACCGAGTGATTGGAATCAATCACTTGGTTAAGCAACAACAGGCGCGGTCAGGTACGGGATGCGTGAGCGTCCCGTGTCTACCGCTAGTGGCATTTTTCCGAGCGCTTCCGTGCTTCGCAAGGCTCGCTAAGCCGTTGGTGCCGGCTGTCATATAATGGCAGTCGTTAAGCCATGTCAGAGGCCTTATGGGCTGCTTGATAACTTCTGACAGTAAAGCCCGCCACTGTCTTACAATCCTCCACCAACCCGGACTTGGCCCCCGTGGTGAAGTATGGCCTAACCTTCCTGCGATGCAGGAAGAGACCCATGCCCCAGCAGTGGGGACATACAAGGGTTGATAACGAGACGTGCCTTAAGTCGATTCACGCCCTCAGTGTTGTCCTAAAAACACAGACACCAGCATCAATACCATGTCCATATCAACTCGATATCAATTATACAGTACCTACTACGAAAAAGCTAGCATTCCATTCTGGATTTCATTTTACCAGATAACAAACTGTAGACTTATATCTAGATTATACTATTTTTATTTTTAATGCACTAACCCTAATGCACTAATGTACGAACCCGTGCTAAGGACAATTCTAAGAAATCTGAGGTCTAACTAACTATGTGTTATCGTCTAGGTATTCCTCTATTTTATAATAACATCTCATGATTAGTTCGTTTGTAGTGCTTAATTTAAAATACCAATGCTTTGTCTGGACCCGCGCTTATTGCCATAAGCTTAGTTAACAATCATATCGGCCCATTCCGTGAAAAAGATTACCTTTGTAGACATTAGAGGTCTGTATGGTCGTTCTTGTGAATTTGCAAACTTGGACTGTAACTCGGTGGAAGTCGAGTGAAATAATATAAGGCAACGCTTATACCAGGCTTTCGTTTGCTTGTTTTTCATACTTAAAATAATTCAAATTAAGAATCCATACGTTTAATACAGAGAATATTGTAAAGAGGTTTCAAATTCCACTGATGCCGGTGAGTCGCCCATTAGCTCAATTGGAAAGAGCGCTGGCACGGATAGCCAGAGGTCGCGGGTTCCAATCCCGGCATGGGTGGAATTTTTTGCCTCTAAATAGGTTTTTTTTAAGAATCCATATCAACCCTTGATATGTCCCCACTGTCCTAAAAATCAGGACTACATACATATATATATACATACATACATAACCTTACGCCTGTATCCCAGAGGGGTAGGCAGAGACCAGGAACTGCCACTTGCCACGATCCTGACTGATCACCTTCGCTTCATCAACGTTCATAAGTCGTTGCATGCACGCCCGCCGTTTGCGGGTACTTTTTATCTTTCCCTTTGCTAATAAATCCCATATTTGGTCGATGTATGTCCACCTGGGACGTCCCTTACCAGCCCTTCCACTCACATTCGCAATATATATTTGTTTCGTCAGTCTTTCTTCCTTCATCCTCTCCACATGTCCAAACCAACGCAACATTCCTTTCTCAATTCTAGTCACTACATCCTCTTTCAGTCCACAAAGTCTCTAATCAGACTATTGCGTATCCTGTGATTCAAACTAACACTACACATACATCTCAAGGACCTCATTTCTACATCAATCAGGAATAATGAAATAAAAATCATAATTTGTCTTATAATAGGTTTCTTTAAAAGTGCAAATTTTAAAAGTTTAATAGCTAAGACAACTATTCGTAGAATCTACAGTCTAGAACCTAGGATCAACAGTCTAAGAAGACTTTGATTGATGGATTTCCTCTAAAACTGAAAACTAACTTTAAAGTGGTGGTTGGTAAAACTACTTTAAAGTCCTAGATTTTTGGAGCCCTTCATTAGGCTCTCAAAATAGCTACTATATTTATTAAGATTTATTAAGTTCAGTTTTCCCAAAAAAAAAACTTTATAACAGAAAATAATTACAGTGATTTATTTTTCACTGGTAGCGCTAAAAAGCACATTAATTATAACACGGCTGTTCCATGAATAATCCAACTAACGATCATAATGAATAAAATGTAGACTCCGTAAAACCCTATTAAGATGGAGTTAAAGCCGGTTCGTGTCAGGAATACCTGGTACAAACCGGCTATAGAGTGTTTTAGTGCAATCAACTTTTTATAAATAAAGCGAAACTGTTTAATATTGCTGTGTGGTGTCGGCCTAGAGAATAGCACCAACCCAAATGCTTCCCGCGGGTGTCGTAAAAGGCGGACTAAGGGACTCAAATCGGAGGGTGGGCAGCAGCGCCCTGGAGTACAATC